>PVIJ01005347.1:60000-104891 GCA_004024925.1 Scalopus aquaticus
CCCACTTTTGATGCTCCAACGAAGTAGAAAAGAGCTCATGGATTTTCAAGGCTGCAACTCAAACCAGAAGTATGCTGTTAACGGTTCAAGACAGGGGAAAATTGTAATATATGGCTTCCAGATTGACACTCTTCCTGACCCAGGTAATGAAACATGAACTGCACATCCAGTTTTGATAAAGTAGAGCTCACTTGGGCAGTGAGGGACTGTAGGTAGGTATTTATTTTTCTATCTGCCATTCTAAGTTGTCCCTGACTGGCAAGGGGTGAGTTAACCCTTTTACAGAATATGGGGGCAGTTGGCTCCTGGTGATTCAGTCTTACTATACTCCCACTCATCCTTCTGTTTGTGCTGTAACTGTCTCAGTGTTCCTGTGGGCTATTGCTGCAAAGATCTCATCTTGCTGAGTGATTACAAATAGCCCAATGAAGACAGAGAGACAATTTCTGCACTGTATTCAGTCAGCCTCCAGTAAGCAAAAAGCAGACTCAGAATTTCATAGACGCGCCTGAACCTGTGAGTGACCTGAATTGAGCCACCATCCCTTTTTGCACATTACTTGATGATGTCGGAAATTCACTGACCCAGTTCTTGAGAATTAAGGGAGTGATGACTGCAAAAAGATATAAAATGGAAAACTTCAGAAATACTGAAAAAATGATATCATTAATGGACATTGACAATAAAATAATAGTGGGCCACCAGAATAATAGTGGGCAGTGGGGGAATTTTGAAGAGGAGAAAGGAAGGGGAAAAAGCAAAGGAGAAATGAAGGTGGAGATCAGCAATTTTGGTCCAGATCTTCAGAAATTTGTTCATCTTGATACAGATTTAACCCAGCACAAAAATAGTCCTACAGTGAGAAATACAGTACTTAACTTCAGTCAGAATTTAATGTGCATTCACATGTGTGTGTGTGTGTGTGTGTGTGTGTGTGTGTGTGTGTGTGTGTGTGTATTGTAAGCAGGATCGAGGAGGGTCTGAATTTGGAGAAGACATTGGGATCAATTTCTGAGGAACTGAAACTGATAGAAGGGGCTCCATTCTGGGCACCTTACTGGGGAGTAATGATGAGACCTGACTCCTATCTTCATAGACAGAGGCACTGTACAAAAACCAAAAGAAAGAAGACCTCTGGCAGTCCAAAGAATGGCCAGCAGTTTAATCCTTTGAGAGGATAAAGGTGGTGACTTTTGAGTGAGTCCACTGACTCAGTCTGAGGAGTGGGTGTGCTGCTTTCCCAGTTGCTGGAAAGGACGTCCTCAAGAAATGGCACGTATAAGTCCACACCCCTTTTCTCACCGGGGTGGCAAGAGGCAGCAGAGCTAGGACTATAACTTGGTATCACCTATGCACTTGGCATCATCTGGAGGGGGGAACCATGAAAGGTGGGGGCAGAATCCAGGCTCACTGTCCCCTGCCACAAAAGCTGAAAGGATAGCCTGGGCATCTCCCAGCAAATGAGCATGGAGATAACATGGGTCTTGTCACCATTGGTGCCCTCTGGCTATACCATAGAGCAAAGTTATGTTAGAACATAGTGGCTGATCAAGGGACCCAAAGCCACTAAGAAAATGGTATCGCTTGAAGTTTATTAAACATGGAGGCACAAAAATAATTTTTTAAATGACTAATGTATGTGTTTAGGTCTTTATGTAACTTCTTTCAGCCTCAAATGGGATAGGAATAATAAGAAATGGCTTCCAGAGGCTTTGAAATAATATAAATGAAAACGTAACACAAATATTTGTTAAGCATCTATTATGTGCCTGGAACTGAATATGAGCTGCAGATTCAACCATGTAAAAGAAAAGCAAAGCCCATGATGTGCTCTCTCTTTTTCCTGAGATGTATTCTGAACAGTATGATCTAGCAATGGGATCTAGCAATGGGAGAAAGGTGGAGATGATGTGCAGAAGATATCCTCATGACCTTGCAACCCTCTCTGCCCTCTGTGGTGACTATGGAAACCATGGATAACCAGCCACAGATGCATAAGTGCTATGTGAACTGTGTCTAAGAGTGTGGGAGCCAAAAATAAATTTGTGTAGTGTTGAGTCATTGAAGTTTTGGAATTTACCAGTCTTATAACATAGCCTCACTTATCTCACTGGGAAACCTATGACCTGCCAACATAGCCTGCCATGTGAGTGAATTTGCAAGTGGACCCTCAGACAGTTGAGTCTTGAGATTACTGCAACCCTAGATGACACCTTAATTTTAGCCCATGGAAAGGCCCTGAACCTCAGGCACCCAGCAAAATGATACTCACATTCCTGACCCACTGAAACTGTGAGATAATAAGTCGTTGTTTTAAGGGTCTATGTTTTGGGGTCACTTGTTGCACAATACTTGATAAACAACAAAAGCCTATGTGGCTAAAAGGTCAGTGGATTAGCATCCATTATATCCATAAGGTGGAAAGTTAGCCAGTGATGGGGAAGAAATAACAGATAATGAAGTGAGGGGACCACAGGTTTCTGAGAATCTGTTCATTAATTATCCAGCTTCCTTTCTCTGCTGTTGAATCGACTGGATCAACTGAGCCACTTGAACAGCAGACATAAGTTGTGACTGAACGGGTAGATCATTCCTTGTGTCCCCTACTGGGCTGAGAGAAACTGCTTTCCACTTGCAAACAGCTCTGTGTTTTTTCAAGATGCTCTGTGTTTCCTTCCTCTAATGGGGAACAAAATGTTACCAGGACTCATCCTTTAGTCATAGCTCTCAAATATATGAATTTATTTAATTTGCAGCTCTCATTCATATTTTCTATTACCCATTTGTGTACTTTAATTCAAGTGTTCTTTCCATCTCAAGTACTCTTTTCCCTCTTCCATTTTTCAGTTTCCTACTCAACCTTTAAGACCTAGACTCCAAAGCCCCCTATTGTATGAATGTTTTATAGATCTTTGCTCTAAAATTAATGTATCTTCATTCATGGAATTTCTACTTATCTCTACTCTGCTATAATGCATGTGTCATAGTTAATTGTGAAATGTTCTTTCCCAAGTTCAAGAAGAGAACACTTTTCCTATGTTTTTATTTTACATTCTGCCTGGAAGGTATTTAAAAGCCTTTTTTGGATCCTGAGATTGAGATGAAGTCCTTTCTTTAGGCTTAATGCTGTAACACTTTGTATGGACTCTACCAGATATCTTGATTTGAAAGAAATGAAATATGCAAGCATTGGGTGTCTGAAGAGCTTATCATGTTGCCAAGCACTTCAGACAATTTTCACTTCTCTGAAATTTTGTACTTCAAAGAACCTGGTAAGGACTCAGAAAGCAGTCACTGAGTTAAGTTCCTAAGTATTAGATCAAGTCGTTCATTAGAAACCACCAGTGACACCTACAAGGTGTTCCAAGGTACCTTTGATCACAAAGTCCTTAGTAGCTGCCAGTGTGCTCAGGAAGAAATGCTTCATACTTCCCCAAGTCCAAGCTCTCAATGGAGTGTCTACACGAATCCTACTTCCCACCACTTCATCACTCCACCTTCCCTCCAGATTATCACTCAAATAACATATAAAACTACAATAGCTATCATTACCTAAAATTTACTATCTTTCAAGCACTCTTTGGTCCTTACAAACATGGTGTCTCTTTTCCTGTAAAAATCCTGCCAGTATCACTGTTACTGCTTAATGACAAACAAATAAATTCTGATTGGTCCAAAGTTACCCCAGGTGACTAGACACGTCCTGCAGCATCAAATGGTCATCACACCACATGTCTTTCTTCTAGCCAGCCTGCAACGAAATGAGGAAGCAGTAGAGATGGGTTGGGAGTGAGTGTCTCTCCTAGAAGTGGCTCAACTGATTTCGCTTTGTGCTACAGACCAGGTCTCACAGGCACACAGTAGGTGCCCAAGAAGTGTTTGGGCCACTGCTATTGCTTAATGTTTATATGAAAATCTTAAAAATAAAAGGCCAAGAAGAAATACTTTAAATTCTACAAAGAAGCTTGATGTTTAGAGGCAAAGAAAAACTGGAAATGAAAGATAATACATCCAGAAGTTCATGTCTGCAGCTCAGCAGCCTTATGCTTCAGCATACTGGGAAGAAGCTCCAACTGCCTAAGCATTTCTGCTGCATGTACTTCTTACCCTCTCTAATAAGACACAGGAGAAGAGATGAAAAACAATGCTAACTTCACAAACAATCATTTCAAATGGATGGATTGTTGGGATATAAGAAGAGAAGACATTAAGGGAGGTTTTTATGATACTCTTTTGATGTTTAAGATTTATTCTCTTCCTGAATATCTGCATCTAGCTGTGAACTAAGGGATAATGGAGAGCACTCAATGTTATTAGATCAAGAAAATGCAAGCAAGATAAAAAATATCTTTTTTGTCTTCAAATTTGTAGCACTATGCAGCTTCAATAAGCCACAGAACCCCACACAACCCCTTACCCCCACCCCTCAGTGACCACTGTGGTGGAATAAATGAGCATTAGAGTCTGCACGTGGTAGGACATTTCTGTGGATCCCATCTTGACTTTCAAAGACTGTGAAGAGCTTTCCTGAAACGTGAAGTTTCCCACAGACTGAGAAAGTTCTTTTTAAAATGACACTTTACATAGTGGAAAAATTCCAGAGTTGGATTATTAAATACTTTACTTGAGACCTGATTTTTTTTAAGAGATGTGCCAGTGTGGGAGTCACTCATTTATATGCCTAATAGTGTTACAGGGAAGGGTAAGGAACACCTCAGAACCTCCAAATTTACCTCCTCTAAATGGGTTCCTCCATCTGCTGCGTAAGACAAAACATACGCTAGTGCATAAGACCTTCAATAGAAAAGGGCTTTAATACAATTAGTGTACAATAAAGAGAAGAGAAGGGAAAGAATATAGTTAAAATAGTTTTCACGTGAAACTCGCCAATTTACCCATCCCCTTGTGGGTAAATGCCCAGTCAAACAGGGTTGGCCCAAAGCAGGGCCACTGAGGCCCAAAGCATGCCATAAGTCTAAGGCACCTTCTAATGGGGACCCATAGTAAAGGGGCAGAAGGGACCAGGCAAGTCTGGAAGGAGAAGGGCAAAATCAAAATCAAGATAAAGGCTGCCACTGTCAGCCTCCTCATGGGAGGCTGTTTCAAGTGTCTCCTTCCATATCCCCCAAGTTCCTGGAACAAGTTCACGCACATCTGTTTCAAGTGTCTCCTTCCATATCCCCCAAGTCCCTGGTACAAGTTCAAGGCTGAGAAGCAAGCACAGCTTCTTCACATTCTCTCTGCTCCATGTGGCTCCTCTGGGTCTCATCTCTCTCTGTCTTCTCCTCCCTGCTCAGCTCCACCCTTGTTTTGGTGGAAAATGGAAACTCCCCTTCCCCTGGGATCACCCTATTACAATACCTTGAACACTCAACAATGCCAATAACAAACCTAGCAACCATAGTGTGAAGATTCAGCATGAAAAGATATAAAGCTTACCCTGCAGCCTGTTGAAGTCACTAAATATTTATTTTTTTATTCGTAATTATTTTTTAAATTTTTGAATTTTAAAAATTAAGACAAATGATGATAACACAACACAAAAAGGGACAAGCATAGCATTCCCGTGGGAATTAAACATAAAACAACCCATTTAAAGTGCGTTTTTATTCTATATGGGCATTGATTTATCATAAATTATTAATTACCATTGAGGCTTGTTTAACCCAACAGAAACAATCCAAAGCTGTCTCAGTCTAAGTGACTTTAGAAATGTGCCCACAGGTTTGCAGATTATCTTTGTTGCCTGATATAAATGTCTTTGCCTGGGGCTTGGAGGATTTGGCCAGCAGTATTTTTCTTTACTTGTTCTTCTTTCCTCCATCTCTTCTCCCTTGGGAGAATACCATTCCTTCACAGTACTCTTCATAATCACCTCTTCCGGGCCTCAGTAGGCCTATATGTTCCTTGAAGAATGCTTCAAGTTGCTTTGTAAACATAAGGAAAAATAATAGATTTTATCAAACTTGGAATCAGAATTTATTTTTCATAAACAAATCCCAGTCTTCTTAAAGCAGTCAACCTAGACGGGCAAGAACAGATTTCCTCAAAGGTACTTAAAAAGTCTCCTGAAAGAGGTCTTTGGTAAGAACATTTATAAAATGGGGGGGAAAAGACTCCAAAATAACCAAAACTATTTAAAGCAGTGATGAGAAAATAGTCTCTCTTTTTTTCTCTAAATTTCTGATTGTGAAGAAAAAAGTTCAGTAAAATAAAAGTTCATATGACACCTGATTCTGTCCTTTCATTGGTTGAGGGAGCTCCATGTTGGGTGAGACAAAGGCAAGTTCTGGTCAAGGGTGCTTTCCAATTACTTTGATACTAGTCAAGATGGTAAGCCACCATCACAGTTTGTTCTTTAGAAGATTTAATAAGAATATAGCAGGACATAAAAAATTGACTGCCACCAGAATGGGGAATTTTGCTAGGTAGTTATACCCAGATGGGCTTCCTCTCTTACATTCCTCTTCTACTTACTGGAAAACACTTGGAAGTTTGGCCAAGTGTCATCATTTCAAGTTTATTGAATACTGACAACAATAAAAATGGTGCTTTGTGTATTTGACTTTCTAAACATTGTTTTCAAAGCTTCCTTACTGCAATGAACATTTCAGGTTGATTTTTTTCCTGTCTTCTCTAACAAACACAATATTGCTCCTCTTACCTCCTTTTAAGTAATACATCAAATTAAGATTATCAAGACTCTAACTGGGGAGCACTTTGATTTCTTGGGTGGATATGGCAACAATGTATCTGAATTTGGTGCTTGGGGAAGGGTTTTTGGTTTTGTTTTGTTTTGTATTCTGCAATTCCAGTGGCTAGCCAGACTTCCTATTTTTGCCAAATTGGAGCTCATGGAAACACTTCAGGGAGTGATTTGGGTGCACATAGTGCTAGGGGAAAAGTCTGTTGACTGTTTGCAAATGGAAAGGAAATTATGTGAGCTTTCTAATGAAGAAAAAATGTGTGAGGTAAACAGTAGCACTGATAGGGCCTATTTTAAGTTTAGCCCATCAAGATAATAGATATGGACTGTAAGTGCACATATTCTTTTCAAACTTATAAATGTAAACCAACACCCAGATTCATTCATTCATCCTAAGACCTCTAGGTTCCACTCTGGTTGTCACTGAGCAAAACTGGAACTGGTTTCATTCTCTCCCTTGTTTGGTTGGTTTTAAATTCCTTCCCTGCGAAGTTGGCCCCACGTCTATATCTATGTATCTGTCATCTTGTGACTTGGGGCATGAGGTATAGGAAGACAGAAAAAGCTCTTAGTGTCAAGACACAAATGGAAATCTCTAAACTCTTCCTAAGATTAATCTTTAATCGGGTGCCAAATTTGTAGGGCAGGGCAAAGGGCAATTGTTCTCAGTATGAGTGTGATGAGTATATTGGCTAGAACCCAAGCTCTTGGAAGTCAGTACATGTTAATTAGGGTTTATGTGTGTCAGCACCTATTGTGTAGCCTATTTTATCATTTGAAAGTCTATGGCCAAGTTTTACTTTTCATTCCAGAGGTTACCTACTACAATGAATTGTAAACATTTCTTAGGAAAAACAAACTAAAATTCCAATCTATTAATTCATTGTCCTGAATTTCTATATTTTGTGTATTTGAGGTATTCAATTTATTTTGCTGATAATGCAGGTTAGAATGAAATAAAATTGACTTAGTATCATTGCTTAAATTAGTGGCACAAAACTTGGACCATATAATCTCTAGCCTCTTCTGCCCAAGTCCTTCCAGCTTCCTTCATGACAAGGGGAGGGAGAAGAGTGAATTGACTTGACTCAGGGAGGAATCTCGCCAAGATTCTAGATGTTAAGGAGAATATATAAGGATGGATCCTTATCCAGCTATGGACACCTCCCCCACCCCCCACACACATACTTCTCTTCTAAGAAAGGAGTTGGCAATCTGACTGGAATAGTCTGCCTCAGCCTCTCAATTATGTGTTTCTTATTCATGTCATGGGCTTCAAAATGATAAACATCTTGGTGTAATTTTGTTTGGCTTTTGCACTGTACAAAATATATGAATGCAAAGCCAGGAGCAAAATTCTGAGAGACACCAGAATATTATTTCACAACTCTGATATATTGGAAACCAGGACAAAGGAAGCTATGAGAGGTAGAGTTCCCCTTTCCATACTGAAAATAAAAAAGTAATGGAGACGTTTTTCCAACTTCAAAAGCAAACTGATGAGTAGAGAATGTTCTCATATATACCATCTGTCAAACCTTAGTCATATGTTCTATAAACACAGATTTATTAGCAAAGTATGTTCTGTGCTATCTTTTTTTGCCCTTTTCACCTATAATCCTAGGGTCATTAGCATCTTCCTGCCCTAGACCCTTGGTGAAGATATCACTTACCTGTATCTCAGCAATTAGTAATAGTCCAACTGGCAATGGAGTGGGAGAAGAAAGGAGAAGGCAGGGATGCCAGCTTGCAGAGGCTGATGATCATTAACTTGCACTGAGGAGGCCACCTGCCAAATCTCTTCATTAGAAAAGTGGTGACTTTTAAAACACTATGTTATTTATTTGTTTATACTAATAGAACTTATTTTAGAACAGTTTGAAGTTTATTGAAAAATTCAGCAGAGTACAGAAAGTTCCTACATACCCTCTATTTCCTTCCCCTGTGCCAATGTCCCTTATTTTTAACATCTTACATTAGTGTGGTGTATTTGTTACAACTGATGAACCAATATAGGTAAATGATTATTAGCTGAAACCCATAGCTTCCATGAGGGTTCTCTCTGTGTTATACACGCCTATGGATTTTTTTTTTAAAGAGAATTTCCCAATACTTTTTTTTAAAAAAAGATTTATTTATTTATACATACAAGCTGGGATACAGGCCAGAGGCGTGGGGCGGCGAGAGGGTTCACCGGAGACAGAGTGGGGAGCAGAACAGGCAGATCAGAAACACACCACTGAGGGGAGCAGCAGGCGAGGCAGGAGAGGTCTGCCGCTCCATGTGGGATTCTCCCCGGCTGGGCATCAAACTGGCATCAGCTCCACAGCGCAGCGCTCAACCGCCGCACCACCAGGGAGGCCCCCACGCCTATGGATTTTGACAAATGTATGATGTGATGGAACCATCACTACAGTATCATACAGAATAGTCTCACTACCCTAAATTTTTATTCTCTGCCTGTTCATCCCTCCTAACCCCTGGCAACTACTGACCTTTTTCCTGTCTCCATAGTTTTGCCATTTCCAGAATGTTATAGTTAGAATCCTATAGTATGTAGTTTTTTCAGACTAGCGTCTTCCACTCAGCAGTGCGCATTTAAGATTCTTCCATGTCTTTGTTTTGTGTGTGTATTACTTGATAGTTTGTTTCTTCTTATCATGAGTAGCATGATATTTTCATCATGCTGCTTTATATATGTGCCACCCTTGTTTTATTCGTTCACCTTTCGAAAGACATCTTGCTTGCTTCCAAGTTTGATAACATTTGTGTACAGGTTTTTGTGTGGTTGTAAATTTATAATAGAAGTTTATAGCTCATTTTGGTAAATATCAAGAGTGTCATTATACAGATAGTGTACATAGTATGCTTTAAGGGTTCAAATTCTTAAAAAAGTTCATAGTGGATTGAATCACTCATATTTATTCTCCAAAATCGTCTCTCAGTTCCAAGATCCTACCTAGAACTTGCTTAAATTCATAACATCCTTCTTTCAGAGGGTTTCTCCAAAAGTCTTATCTTGTTATAAAAACATTTTGTGAGTAGCTTTTCACTGACAGTTGTGTTTTGAATGTATACATTTGATTCTCTTTTTTTCAAGCCAGTGCAAATCGTCTCAACTCTATTAAACTTTGTAGTACTAAGATAGGTGTGTTAACTTGACCCCATGTAATACAACATTAAAAGCAAAATTTCAACAAGGAATGACAATCATTTATTAATGAGTGGGTATATAAAGGAGTGGCTGCATTATTATGTCTTTCAATGGTGTTTCATAGGTGAATGATCTTGTCATTGGCATTTTATATTGTCACATGCTGGTTTTAGTATCAGACTTTCAATTATAGTTGATTAAAAATAATCAACAGACCTTTACACACACACACACACACACACACACACACACACACACACACACACACATCAAAACTTTCCTTCCTCCTCCATGATCTCATCAAGGAATATCCTTCTTTGTCCATTTTTCTCACTTTCTAAAGAATGTGAGTACCACCCAAGGAAATCCAGCCTTAGAGTGACTCATCTCTTCCAGTAACATTACCAGCATTTCCACCACTTTGTTTCAGTTACCAGATGCAGTCACCAGAATAATTTAATGTCCTCCTGCTAATTGCCAAGGCTAATAGAGGAACTGCTATGACTCTTCAAATGCTTTTCATTTAAATGTTGATTTCTCGCTTCCCACTTGGGAAAGGTGTGTTTGGCTCTTAAATGCTTTTGATCTAATGGTTCTGTAGTCTGACCTACTTTCATTTTTCTTACTGCTGACATTTATTTTATTTTCTTTATTTAAGGGCATAAAATAACAGAAAAGGTAATCAGCATGCATTTAGGTCATTGTAAGTGTCCCAGTTACATTTGCATTTTTCTGCTTAAAGTCTAACGTTGCCTGTGAATGATTTAAGATATTTGGACAAGGGGAAAAATAACCCTTCCTCTCATAAATAAAGGGAATACATAATCCACCTGCCTTGCTTCAGGACCATGTAAGTCACAAAGCTACAGTCGTAGATTTTGTCTCACTCCCAGAAATCATCCCTTTGGGACCAAAATTCAGGTAAGGCAGAGAGCCTTCCATTCCCCCTGCAGCAAGGAGGCTTTGAAGGACCTAACAGACAGAAACTTACCTTTTTGATTACTGAGTTTCAAGGCAGAGTGTGATCTTTGTCCCATATAGAAGAGGTGACATCCAAAAGAAGAATCCCATGGCGCTGTCTCACTCTCTACTGTGGGGAATAGCACAAAATTATGCTTCAAGGCTCATTTACATATTTTAAGAATCAGGATGAGATTGGTACATACTTGCAGGATGATTAAATAGCAATGAGGACACTGCTTCTAAGAAAGCAAAATTGTGCCAAACTATTAGGGTTTTGGGGACAGATACTGGAGAGACAGGGACCAGAGTGATGAGTTATAATTAAAGGACTCAGGAGAGTGGTAAGAGTTCATCTGTGCCACCAGCTAGAGGGCTTTACATCAAATTCTCAGTTGCGGTTTTCATTTACTCTTCAAAGATTTAGAGCGCATTATTTCCTTTTTCCTTTAGCATAGTTGCTCATAAGCTAATCCCTATTTCTGTGGTCAAGTAAGTTCAAGGAATGCTGGTGTAAAAAAGTTTGTTTTGTTTTTATTTCATATATGTTTTACATCAGTCTTTCTTTCTGTGCAATGTATGCTTTCTCCTCTCGGGTGTAGCCCCCGTAGAGTTCCCACCACCCATTCACCTGTGCTCCATCACCATAGTCCCTGTGCTCTTCCCTCCCCTGTTTTGATCCCTCTCCCTCCCTCTCCCCTGCTCTTTTGTCTTAATGTTCAGTTTCTCTGGCTTTTAATATGGCGATATGTATTGCAATTCTCCAAAATAGTGGAAAAGTATTAAATATATTCCAGACCAATGTACCAAGGGATCCCCAGTATGGAATGACAAATTTTTATTGACATTACTTGGGCATATTGTAATAGATATACCTCCCTGAAGGAAAGGTGCTGTTCTCCCCGCTCCCCCGTTATAAGCTGCTGTCTGGGTCTATAGGTCGCACTGTGCCAGGAACTAGACTTCCCAAGTGAGGAGCTACTGGGAACTAGAGACGAAGCTAAGTGGTCAGGTGAAACTATATAACATGGAAAGTAGGTGGCTGCGATGGGGTCTTGCTTCTTTGACTTTGACTTGCATCCAGGATCTTGGGGAGACTTTGAGGAGAAATATGGAGGAGAGCCATGTAGAGACAACTGAAAGAGACACATTAGAATGACTCATGGGATGGTTGTCCTTGACAGAGAAAGTGGAAGCTGCTGTCTTGATTGATACTTTGCTTTGTGTCCTTTATCCTAGACCTGCCTTACCTCTTCCTTGCTGTTCCCCACCAGAATGTATCTTAGACTTTTGACAAGCTTTTGGGCCTCAGCCAGCACTGCTTGGTTAGTCATTTGGCTGTTCCAATAAGAAACTTCTTTAATCAAGTCTGTTTTAAGATTTTCTAGTTATCATCCAATTTTTCTGAATCATACACTTATAGAATTATGTATAGCATATAGAATAATGAACTTTTGAAATCAATTTTTAATTATTTGCATTAAAGTTCTGGGATTTTTATTTCATTTATACTGTATATCTAGTTTCTCTCTGTCCTCTTCTTAAAATAGTTTTAGAGTTATTTTTAGTTACTTTAATCATGACCATTATAACTTTTAATGAATACACATAAAACTGTTTCTCATGACATCCACCTTTTTTGTACCTTTTTATTTCAAAGTAATATAAGATTTACGGAAAAGTTGCAAAGATAGAAGATAGCACAGTGTGATTACTTATGGTCTTTACCCAGCTCCCCCAAATTAATATCTTTTATAATCATCATGTATTTATCAAAGAAGAGAAGTTAATATTGGTTTGACACTATTACGTAAACAAGAGTCTTCATTGTGCTCTCAATGTGTTCTTTCACTGCTCTAGGACCAATACTGGATACCATATTTTGTCAGCAGACTTGTCTCCTGACTTTCCTCTAATCATGAGAGTTTCTTTCTCATTTTTCATAACCTGAACACTTTCAAAGAGTAGTGGCCAGGTTTTTGTCTGATGTTTTGTCATGAGTATGCTGAATTAGGGATCTGAAGAAAGAATACTAAGAATACTTTCTCATCATGTCAAGGGTATGTCATATCACATGGCTTCTAACTGGCACTCTTATCTTTTATCTCTTGGATAAGGGCCACTCTGCCAGATTTGTCCAATGCAAAATGCCTTTTTTTCTTTCTCACACTCCTCTATTCATTTGAAGGAGATACATATGCAGCCATAACCAAAGGTGGGATAGTTCTGTAAGCGCCAACTCCTGCAGCCATGGGTATTAAAGAGTTTGGGGTGTATGTTGAAATCACTACAAAATATAATAAATATTTTGGGGGAGATAATTTAAGGCTTTGCAAATATTGCCTTAGAGATGCTCCCATTAATATCTTATTCATAAATGGATCTAACCTGTACTAATTATTACTGTTGTATTCTAAGGGTAATTTTCTATTTCCCTCATTCTCTTGGCATTTATAAATTAGAATTCTTTAATGAAAACTTGTCCCCTCCTTCTATGCAGTCATTTATGTGTGTATGTATTTATGTATGTATGTATGTAAGTATGAATTTATTCAGGCATTATTTATGGATTTGTGGATGTTTATTTTTTGGGGGGTTATGATACAATAATATAATTTATGTCCTCACATATATTGTTCCAAATTTAACCACTGGCAGCTTTTCCAGGTTAACTCTTGAGTTTTTTTTTTGACATGCTCTATTATTTTTTTCCTTAGGAATTCTTAATTTCTGGCACTAAAAGTTAATCCAGCCTCATATTTTTCCTACTCCAGTCCTAGAATCAACCATTTCTCCAATATTTCCCTAGTTCTTTTTACAGAAGAATGGTATTAAAAACAAATATCTGGTTACTAAGTACATACATTGTGAATGAGGTATTACTGCTTGTGACCCATTTTAGTACACAGAGTTAGGAAATAAATTATGTATACTAACCTATGTGCATACCAGATCTACATATATTTCTGTACCCCACACCCCATGGGTGTTTGTGTGTGCGTGTGTGTGTGTGTGTGCGTGTGTGTAAACACAAATCCATATTAATATCTCAGACACTAATGTGACATCTTGGTTATCTTCCTAAATTTTCAACTTCCTTATTTGCAACTTCCTTTTCTGACACTAAAAGTAGCTAGGTTCTCATAATCTACGTGCTATATTCTATTTACTCATTTTTTGGACATGTTATACAGATATAATAGAGCCAAAATTACTAAATCACATTCTTGTAAGAAACAAATTTATAAACTAGAATACATTATTTGTGTGCAGTTATATTTTTCTATAGGCTTCAAAAATCTTAGCTTACTTTTCTAAATTATTTTGCTTCTCTCTTCCCCCTCAATGAGTTTATAAGATATATTTGTAATACAGTTAATATAATGTAATATGAATTGTGCAAAGTCATGTAGGCATCCCCACAGTATCATAGACAAGAGTTACATGGCCAAAAATATTGCATTGTGCGACTCATTTGTGGTCTAACTCTCTCCTTTCCCCCAATTACTGTCACTTACCTTTTTCCCCTTCCTATACTTTTGCCTCTTCCATAATGTTAAATTTAATCATACAATAGGTAGTCTTTTGACTCTGACTCCTTTCACTAAACAAAATATATTTATAAATCATCTATGCTGTGAAGTGAACAATAGCATCTTTCTATTCATTGCTGAGTGCTATCCCATTGTATGGATGCAACACCATTTGTTTATCCATTCGTCCTTTGAAAAACATCTGGATTGTTTCCAGGTTTTGGCAATTGTGAATTAAGGTGCTGTAAATATTCACATATAAGTTTTAAATGAACATAAAATTATAATTCAGCTGGAAGTGTCATTTGGGAACAAGAAATAGCCAAACATTTCCAAAACGACTGTACCATTTTGTATTTCCATCAGCAATGGATAAGAGTTCCTATTGTTCCTCATTGTCTTTGGCACTTCCGATATAATGTTGAATAGAAGTGTTGAGATGACATCCTTACTTACGATCAGTAAATGCTGATCTTAGAGGGAACACATTCAATCTTTCTCTTTCTAAATTTATTGATATCATATTTTTCTTATTAGGACATTAATACATAATATGGTGAAGTACAAAGATTGTTTTTGGAATTTTGAAATAGCTTTGTATTTGGGAGATGAAACCCCCTTTATCATGATATATTATTATGTTAATATTTTATTGGATTCAATCATTTTAATCCTTCTGTATTTAAGATAGGTATTGGTTTATGGTTTCCTTTTTTGTTAATGTCTTTGCATGACTTTGGTATTAGAATCATATTGGTGTCATATAATGTTTGGACTGTTTCCACATCCTTTTCTATTTTCTGAATGGGATTGTGTAAAATTGATATTTTTTTCTTAAATATTTGGAAGAAATAGCCAGTGAAACCATCTGATCATCCTGTATTTTTATTTCTAAGATAAATAAGTCTCTTCTGACTTCCTAATTGACCCATTAGCAATTTAGAAGATTATTATAGTTCCAAGATACTTTTAATATTTCCATATTTATTTGTGTTATTGTTTGGGTTTAATTTTGTTGTGAACCAAATATTTTTTATTAAGTTATTATTTAATTCTTTAAATTTATAAGGATTTATTTTGTGGCTGAAGAGATGGTCTATCTAGGTGTGTGTTTCATGTGCCCTTGAGATGACATTGTATCCTCCTTTGTTGGGTGAAGATTTCTATGTCAGTAGGTCAGTAGGTCAGATTCATTGCCATGGTTGATCTAGTCATCTATAGCCCATTATATTCTATTGACTTGTTCTATCAATTGCTGTGAATAGTGTTGAAGTCTCCAACAATACTTATAGATTATTTCTTATTTCATCCTATGAGTTTTTGCCTCATGTATTTTTAAGCTTTGCTGTTAGGTTATATAAACACAATAAGGATTTAAATGGATTATTGAACAATTGCCTTTTTAATCATAACTTATCTTTCCCAAAGTTCAAATCCTTTAGAATCTATTCTATATTTTCCATGAAGACTGCTCACTTTCCATTGCAATTGTACTTTTTTGGGTACAATTTTCTATTCTTTTTGAAGTATCTAATTGTCCCTTTTTCCTTTATGCTCATCACTCTTTAAATTTATTTTACTGATCAAATATTTAAGAGTTCACTGCTCTCCTGCTTAAATTTGGATTGATTTGTTATTATGCCTATTGTGCATCCCCTACTATACTGCTAATGTAGAATTATTTCTTGGATCCTGTAATTTCTTCCTATCCAATTACTTACTTCTTTACTGGAACACCTCCTTAAGGACCCTCATAAGAAAGTGTGCTTTTGGAGGAGTAAGGGTAAAAATATTGTCCTTTACATGTCTGCAAACGCTTTTTGTCCTACTGAAAAATAAAATAAAAACCTGAGGATTTGATAAGGGAAATACTAGTTAAAATCATTTTTCTCTTACAAACAAAGAGACTTTGGTCCAGTTTGTCACCTAGATTTTGACACTCTGATATTCTTTTAATTTTCTTTTAAGTATTTTTTATTGAGGTAACTTTGACTTATGGCCCTGTCTGTAATATATAAGGGTATATATTCACCTCCTTTTAGATGTATCTTACATTAACACACTAAACACCAAAATACCAATAATCCTTCATAATAGTTTTTTTTAATTTTTTAAAATTATATTTATTGAGGTAGCATTGGTTTATAACAACCTATGTTTTGGAGGAATAGGTTCAAACCTCTTTGAATGTATGTTATCATACCAATCAAACCACAAAATGCCTACTAATCCTCCACCATAGTTCTTAGGCCACCCTCTCCCCTTGCTCCCACCCAACCCCCACCACTTATCTCTTCTGGTAGCCTCAGTGTGCAGTCAGGCAAAAAAGATTTTGCTTTTTTTGGGGGCGGGGTGTGTTTTGGTGTTTTTGTCTGTCCCCTGGCTTTGTTTCTTTGTATTCCCCATGAGTGAAATCATTCAGTAATTGTCTTTCTCATTTTATTTTGCTTAGCATAATCCCTTCCTGTAACATGTTGTCACCTGTAACAAGATTTTACCATTCTTTTTGGTTGACTAGCATTCTAGTCAGTGTGTGTGTGTGTGTGTGTGTGTGTGTGTGTGTGCACGTGCACACATGTGGTCACTGTGTCATGTGCCTGTGGTCCAGCTGTATGCCTTCTTTGGAGAAGTATCTACTTTTCTGTTCAGTCTTCATTGGGTTATTTCCTTTCTTATTGAGTGGTATGAGTTCTGTGTAGAGTTTGGAGAGTAACCCCTTGTCTAATGTAAGTTATGCATATATTTTCTCCCAACGGGAGGGTGTTTTTTCATTTTAATGATAGCATTTTTTTTTCTGTGCAGAAACTTTTTCGTTTTAGTTCCATTTGCTTATTTGTGCTTTTGTTTCCTTTGCCAATGTAGTTGATTCCCCAAAGTCATCCTTGAAGCCAATGTCAGAACTAGTATTTTGCTTAAACTTTCTTCTATGTATTTTATGATTTCAGATCTTCCATCCAGGTTTTTGATAGGACTACATTAATTCTTTTAGGCCTAATTTTTATATATAGTATGAGATAGTAGTCTGGTCTCATTATTTTGCCTGTGGCTGTCCAATGTTCCCAACACAATTTGTTGTATAGAATTTCCTTTCTCCACTGTTTACTCTTGGTTCCTTTGTCATAAATTCATTATTCATATAAGTATGGGTTCATTTCAATGTATTCAATGGGTTCAGTTTCAATGTATTTGTATATTTTTATTCCAATGCTATACTGTTTTGATTACTATTGGTTTGTAGTATAATTTGTTATCTGAACATAATACCTCAGAATTTCTCTCAGAATATTATCTCCATGAGAATTTCTTTGGTTATTTGGGGATCTTTGTGGTTACATTCAAGGTTCAGTAATTTTTGCTCTACTTCCTTGAAGAAAGAATTTGGAATTTTGATAGGGATTACATTTAATCTGTATATTGCTTTGTGTAAGATAGTCAAAAAGTAAACATATTTGTAGTTTCTTTAGCAAGTTTTAAAATGAAATCCCAATAGCAATTTATGAGAGTGCCAATTTTCTCACAGATGTACCTCTGATTAGGTAAGAAATGATACCTCAATGTTACTTTAATTTGTATTTATCTTATTATGATGATAATAGCTTAAATGAAGAGTCTATTTTGCTAAGTTTCCTACTCAGGAGTTGCTTACACATCATTAGTCTGAACTTACGTGTTCACACATAGCTGAAAAATCAGGATGAGAAATATAGTTTCTTGCTGGCTAACCATGAATCTAGATAAGCCTTGCTCAGGTATAAGGTCTATTACTAAAAATGAGAAATGTATTGGAGGATCACAAAAGATAATTTGCAGCATTCTGACATAAGTTCACTAATTGATAGCCAGAAGTCTTTTAGATGTAGATATATTATATTTCTAAAGAGTTAGTTGTTTATAATCATTTGACTTATTCCTATTTAACACACATTCACTCAGTAATACTTTTCACTACACATGGATAAGATATAATAACTGCCTCACCAGGAGATGACAGTTTGATGATAGGGAAAAAATTATATTATAACTCAGAAGTGTTATGATAAGGCTAAGAAAATTTTAAGAAAACACATAAGACTGTACCCTAGTCTGTTGTGAGGGTTAAAAAAGCATCCCTGAAGAAGTGGAGCTGAAGTCAAAACATTAAAAGTAATTTTCAGGATGAGAAGTGACGGGGGGAAGTAGAAATAGAAGGTTTTTGAGGGAAGAATGTGAATTTACAAAGACCTGAAGCTGAGAGAGAGAGAGAGGATAGTTCAATAGCTATTGACCAGTACAATGGGCTAGGGGAGAGGTAGAGGGCAACTGAGGCAGATCACCTCCGCTACTTTCCAGGTTTTGTCAAGGAGTGTGTATTCCCTCATCCTGCCCAAGGGCAATAGCCAGCCATTGAAGGCTCCTAAGCATGAATAAAACAAATTAGATTGATAATTTAGAACAAGCATATCATATAGAAGATGTATTACTGTAAGCCAAGAGTGGGCTAGGGATGAGAGAGAGAAAAATCAGTTTATAAAACTGTGATATCTAACAGTATTACTAATGATGATTAAAGATTTTTAGGTTAGTGATGAGTAAATCTGTTGAAATCAAAAATCTTTTATACCAGGATAAGTGATATCATATGGGGGAGGGAAAAGGTTTACTGGTATTACCTTCACAGACTTCTAAAATTCTGTTAATGTCCTATTTCTATGACGGATATTCCAACAAAATATATAGAGAGAATATTCTGCATCGAATATAAATTTATTTTAAAATATTACTCATATCACCAACATACTAAAAAAAAAATAGAATCCAGTGGAAAAAGGGAAATTTCATAATCTAACTTGATTAAAGGAATCTTCCAAAGGATAACCATCCTATTGCAATGTGAATTTAAATTTACTAGTCTTTTATGGTGTGAATTTTTTTATTAAGACCAAATGTAAGTTCACAAATGTAAGTAGAGAATTTCAGCAATTAATTCATTATTTGAAGCAAATTAACTTCTTAAAAACACTGAGTTTATCATGGCAAAAATATTGGGCTTATTATTTCTATTACCTGATCATTGTGTCACTTCTCTCTTTCATTTAGTATCAGCCAGTATAACCTCAAAGTCCTTCATCAAGCTCAAAAGTTAATAACATCAAAGAATTACTTAAAAATTCACTGCACCTGTTTTTAGAAGCATAGCCTATTACTTTTTTTTTTTTAGGGAAAAACTTACTGCCCTCAGAAGCGGGCTGATGACCGTGGTGTTACTAAGGCAATTTGATTCTAAAAAGTCCAAATGTTCTTCATCCTGACTACTGTAGATAATTAACCATTTTATTTTCTTTATTATTATTATTATTATTATTGTTATTTATGTCTTTTACATTTTGTATTCCCCTTGGGTAGCCCACCACCAATTCACCCGTGATCCATCTCCATGGTCCCTTGTATTCTTTTCTATTCCCTTTTGTGCCCTTATCTTCCCCCCCCCCCCCCGCCCCCGCTGAGTGTCTCTCTCCTATTTGGTTTCCCTATAGTCCTGTTATAAGTGAAACCATTCGATATTTTTCTTTTTCTTTCTGGCTTATTTCACTGAGTATGATTCCCTCTAATTCCATCCATGTCGCTGCAAATTGCATGTGTTTATCTTCTTTCCATGCTGAATAGTATTCCATTATGTATATGTACCACATCTTCTTGATCCAATCATCTATTTTTGGACATCTGGGTTGCTTCCATACCTTCGCTGTTGTGAATGGTCAGCCATCCCTTGCCCTTTTACCCTTCAATCTGCTACAGTGTAACAGAAATGGCTGCTATATGTTAAACCCCTAACACTTAGCCAAATTGTTCCTTGTATACATTTGAAAGGAAAAATCGCCTCATATGGTGGTAGAAAACTCAGGCTTTCCCATTTGTTATCCATAATTTAATCTTTCTAAAAATCAAGAGTATTTTTTAATAAATGAGTCTGCACTTTTCCAGAGATGGGGTAACTAAGTCATGTGCTAAGAAAGTGAAATATCATGAATTCTTGTCTAGTTTTTTCTAAAGTTAAAACAATATATTAAAATGCTTAACATCTAGTCTGATGGATTACGATTATTAGTTAGACTGAAGCTTTAAAATTGTATCTAATTCTAAAAGTTACTTCATCCCAGTTTGATGCACAGTGCATTTTGATTGTTTTTAGAAAATATCTTTTTATTCATGACTATGAGTATATTTTATTTTTTTAAAGATTTATTTTATTTATTTATGCATACAAGAGCTGGGGTGTGGGCCAGAAGTGTGGGGGGGGGGCGGTGAGAGGATTCACCAGACACAGAGTGGGGAGCAGAAAGGAAACAGATTGACTGAAATACACTGCTCTCCAGCAGGTGAGTCAGGAGAGGTCTGCTGCAGCGTATGGGAATCTTCCTGGCCAGGATCTAAGTCCTGCTGCTGTGGCTGCCATAGCTTCATAGGCTGACACTTAACCCCCGCGCCACCAGGCAGACCCATGACTCTGAGTTTAGAGATGTGTTGGAGCGGGGCGCAGGGAGGGAAGCACAATTTTTTGTGTTACAGAGGTTTCTTTAGGGGACGCCTCTGATTTTTGTCATGCTGGCATTTCTTTGATTTTATCATGTTGGAAGAATAGAGCCTTTAAGTCTACATCCAGATGAATATTTTTAGACATTTGTGCAAATTGCAAGCACATGATGATTTTTTTCTAATTATTTTATTTTATTGGTCAACTAATTACACTAGTCAACAAATTTTTACAAAAGTCATGTTACTGAAATAAAATTAGTCATTTCCTATCAATTTCTATGTGCTCAACATGAATATGACAGTCAAATTCTAATTTTGGCTCCAGTTTTTTTTGTAATCCTTCATGAATTGATGTTTGCATCACAAAATGCATGCCAATAGTAATAGGCCTACGGTTAATACCTGTAAAACATCAAGTCATAGACTACTTCTTAGATTTCTTTGCTTGTCTCTTGTACAGATGTTCAGAAATAGAATAGATGGAAGACGGTTTCCATTGTGCAAAAGCACAGCCTTAAGACTCAGTTTTGAAGAGTCTAGAAATAGTCACCATTCTTGTGGGTCATGAGTGATTTCTGAGGTATTCATGAGGCCCTCAATAATGAAACAGAATACCAGAGTACTTTCCTTTCTGAAGAAAGGCTCCAACTGCTGGTGGCACTTTCGATAGAAAGTAGTTGTGACATCTTCTTCTAGAATATTCCATCGTTGGAGTCTTGATCCTAGCAATTCTGCCTTGTACTGGATAAGTTCAAATCATAAACCAGGTCATTTAGTTCTTCCTGTGTTAGTCTGTGTGGGATGGATGATGCACCACAGTGAAAATCTGGATCACTGCATGCTGATGGAACAGGAGAAGAACAGGTCAGCTCACCCCTGTCCTCATCAGATGAATCAAGAGAATATTCTGCTGGAGATTCTGGAATAGAAAGTCCCTCACCATGTGGAACTGGTCTCAATGCAGACAGACTGTCTGGGTAGACTATTCTTGACCTTTATGCTTCCTTATTTCGCTGGAAAGAGGAGGAACCAAGCAGAAGTAACAGTCTTTTATGTGGTTGCTTGGCTCTCTCCACACCATGGGGACTCCAAATGGCATTGATGGTCTTTGGCCATTGAACCACTGTGAAAGCTGTGTTGTACAGTAGCATAGCACATGTGGGGCCCAAGGCTTGTCCTGATCACCAACCTTGCATCCCAAGTAAAGATGATAAGCCTTCTTCACTTGAGAAGTGATCCCTTTCTTCTGGTTAGCAAATGTCACTTTCCCACAAATAGAGCAGAAATTATCCACGGTATTAACACACTTTCGAGACATTCTGCTCTGAATTATGCCTAAATGGACAAAATAACAGTTCTATGGAACAGTAGCTTCAACTGTCTCACACAAAGTCTGAAATATTTTCAATGCTCAACCTTTCTGACAGGGGTTTATAGAGTGCACTGCTGATGTCAGCTTACTTCAGCAGCTGCCTGGCAGTAGTATTGCATTGCATCAGAAAATGATGCAATCAACTCTGGATGATGTGTGCATCATGGTATTATGCAATGCGATGCAATATCACATCATTCTAGACTGATTTAGGGTGTTGTTGCAGTGCTACTGGATAAATTTATATGGTGAAACATATGAAATGAATTATATGAAATGTCTTCAAAACGAGAGCTAATAAAAAATTTTCAGGGTTATATTTATGTTCAGCACACCAAGATATTACATATTAGGGCCTTTTTAAGTCAGTAACGATCTCACTGTTGACCAGTGTTACTATTAGGGTGGTTTGACTCATCAGCAATTGATTGACTCCTATCAGTAATTCAGTTGCAACAAGAAATAAACACTTATTCTCTTCAATTAATTCCCTCTAAAGCATTTATAATTTCATATGTCACTGAAACTTGTTTCAAGATTATAGCTGGTCAATCCCCACTAAACCTTTAACATCTGCCATAGTATCAGTTAATCTGGGGCAGGGTCATAGTACTGAAATAAATCCAGGCCTGGATTTAAAAACAAAAATATTCCTTTTGGTCTTCCAATTTCCTCTTTTCTTGCCATGGTGTCTTAGTTATGCATGTTGTGCAAAAAAATTCTGCAGAACTTAGTGGCTTAGGCAGTCTTAGTTTCTGTGGATTAGAAGTCTGATTGTAACTTAGGTATGTGCCTCTGAATAAGTCTCACAGAAGGTTCTGATACAGGTGTCCCATGGTCTGCACTGTAGGCTTAACTGAGGGAGGATGCCCAGACTCAGGGCATCAATGAACCTTTGCTATAGATGTCAGCTTTTGTTCCGTGGACCTCTCCATAGGTCTACCCTCATCTTAACAGCTTACATTTCCCAGAGTGAGAACTCCCAGGGTGGTAGAAGGAGATGAGCAAGACAGAAGTTATAGTCTTTTAATAAGATAATCTCATAAATGATATCCCATTACTTTTTCAAATTGTGCTCATTAGAAGTAAACAAGTAGATCCAGCCACACTCAAAGGAAGGGGATTACACAAGGGCATGGATACCTTGAAATGGAGATCATCAAATGTATTCTAGAGGTGTTTCACCACACATGGTGACCTTCAGAGTTGTGTATTCCAGTGGGTGCTTCTACAAGATGGAAGCAAACTTAGGGAAGTACCATGTGTCTTCCACAAGGAAACAAGCTGCAGAAAGAGAATCCCTAACTCCTTAGAAGTCCCTCTTCCAAAGGAGTACCTAGAAGACTATACAGAAGCAATATACTTACTGAGAAGACAGGAGAGATTTTCGTTTGAATGAAGTCTAAAGAGCATTTCTTTTGAGCATGTTTTCTTACACATAAAAATAGAGCATCTTCCCCCAAAATATCTTTATTCAAAGACTAAGAGAGATAAGTGAACATACCTAGGTGAAGCGTCTGACATATACTAATGTTTAATACATTGTTTGCAAGATTCTAAATTAAGGTAGCAACATAGGAGGCTTCTGGACCTCCCTTCTACAAGCTATACCACTGAATATATAGCAACACCTGGAGCAATTCTTTCTGAAAGAAATTCAGAAACTAGCTGAGTATCTCCTGCATATCAGATAACACAAGACTCACACGCTATTCTTTGATTTTCCTTTTGATTTTTTTTTTTTGTTTGACCCATTGGTTGTTCGGAAACATTATTTAAACTCCACATGTTAAACCAGGTTGCAAATCCTTGTTCTTAAAAAGTTTAAACCATGTACCAAATTTTTGGTCCAAATTCTGTAGGATAAGTTAAACTTAAATTGCGTTCTGTAAATCAATATGAGTATGTTTCTGTAAGAATAGTTATGTTGAGATGAAATTTTAAAAAGAAAAAATAAATGTTTGTGAAACTTTTCTTTCATAACTGATTTCTAATTTTATTTTATTATGGTTGGAAAATATGTTTGATATGACTACAATCTTCTTAAATTTATTAGAACTTGTTTTGTGACCTAACATATGATCTACCATAGAGAATGTTCCAGGTGCATATCATACAGCAATGCCATTTCTGGGTACGTAAACAAAGGTAATAAAATCATCATCTGAAAGATAAGACTGCAGTCCTATGTTCATTACAACATTATTCACAGTAGCCAATGTATAGAAATAACCTGTTTTTCCTTAGACAAATTAATGTATTAAAAAAACAATTAGTGTGTGTACGCGTGTTTGTGTGTATACAATGGAATAGTATTCAGCCTTAAAAAAGGAATTCCCCCTCCCTTTGTGACAACATGGATGAAACAGAAGGGTACTGTGCTAAGTGAATTAAGCAGACAAAGACAAATACTTCATGTTAATACATATATATGAAATAATATAATATAATATAATATAACATAAATTATATGTGGAACCTAAAAAAATAAAAATAGTGAACTCAAAAACAGAGTGTAGAATTGTAGTTGCCAGGGGCTGGTATATGTGGCCAATTGAGAGAGACTGGTAAAACAGTAAAATTTTTCAATTTTAAGATGAGTTAAGTTCTAATGCTCTAATGTATAGCATAGTGACTAATTAATAATACGGTATTGTATAATCAAAATTTATTAAGAGGGTAGACCTTTAGTGTTGTCAAATACACAATAAGATAAAGATGTGAGCTGATGTGTTAATTACATGATGGTGGGAACAGTTTTGGAATGTATACGTTTATCAAGTCACAACATTGTATACTTTAAAATATATCATAATTTTATGTGTCAATTATACCTTAAAAACACTGAGAGGCAGCAATGGAAGCAGCCTGGATTCCCAATTCTTTGCTAGTTGGAAAGATGTGAAGGAAATCTTCCCAGTCCACATCAGATTGCAATATAAGCAAGTAATAAATCCCTATTTCATTAAGTCCTTGAAATTTCAGGCTTCATTTGTTTCAGGAGCATTATGTGAGGTTACCCTGACTAATGCATCAGCTTTCATTTCCTGGCACCCTCAGTCTTTATTCTTTTACACAACACTTTTTTTTCAAGAGTCAGTTTCCATTTAGATCATTAACAAGCAAGTATTGTACTCTTGGTCTGTGTTGGCCTTTTTGTTAAGTGCTGAGGGTAAAAAGGGGCAACATGCTGTATTTCTTCTATTAGATTAGAAAATCCTTCATGTATGGCTGAGATGTATTTATTCATTATTCATTCAAAAATATTAACTTTGTATGCATGCTCATGCATTTCACTCTACATTGATCATTTTATACTCTATAGTACTTTTCTTAGACTAGATGGAAAATTCACTTTATTCAACAAAGGCACTTAGAACTCAAGGACATATTTTTTTGTTACCTTTGCCAGTACCCTTATGTCCCTTTCACTTACCCGCTACCCAGAGTTAAGGCATTGGCTTAGATGACATTTTATTTCCAAGGAAGCTTTCTGTAAACCTACAAAACTGAGTTGGGTCCCATTCAAGTGCCTCCAAAGGACACTGTGCTCCTGTTGTTGCCCCATTACACTCTATGGCAACTGCCTATTTACTCCCTTGATGTCTCTAGAGTATAAAATACTGACTTTAAAGCATTCCTAGTTTCTCAGCACATGCAATCATTCTTTAAGAAAGGTTAAGTGAATCAAAAATGAATAGGAGAGACATTAAAGTGTTCTGGAAAAACTTTTGTTTGTATTTCGAAAGTGGGGACAATGAAACACCCCAAATCTGAGCAGCTGCTGACTTGTTTGACTGGACTATAGAAATATAATTTTTCTGATCATTGAAGTGAGTGAAGGGTCACTGTCCTATTGTCCAAGCAATAGCAGAGACAGGTAGAATGAGAGATAAGTGATAGACCTCAGCTATTAATTGACATTAATTCAAAAGATGAAAACCAAAGTAGTATCACATGGAGCACTGTAGTATCTCACCATGAAAGGAAAAAGGAAGAAAAGGAAGGAGAGAGGGAAGGAGGAAGGGGAGGAAGGAAGGAGGGGCGAGGGAGGGAGGGAGAAAAGAGAGACAGGAGGAAAGGAAAAAACAAAAGTGAAGATAGGAGGAAAAAAGAAAATAATTGCTAGTGAATTAATTTATTATTTGCAACTGGTCCTGGGAAAAATGAAACATCTTTCCCTTTCTTTTCTAAATGACTGTTCATTCTGTGGATAAATACATAGTAGATGAAGAAAACTTCTCTTCAAAATAGTATATCAGCTTATGGATGAAGAAGGAATGACAGAATTAGAGTATCAGCATGTAAAAATATGAATTGGTTAATGGATCTAGTTACTGGTCATCACTAGCTGCTAACATCATGAAATGACATCATACACTTTCTAAAAAAAGAACTCAACAGCACCTGTAAAGTAGGCTTGCCAAAAATTATCAAATCTGAAAATAATTATGCCTCTAGATTCAGCCACAAACTTACAGGGAATATACATGTTAGAAGAACATGCTAAATTACACCAGGGATATGCAATCAGCAAAATTCAAAATGTGGGAAAGTATAGCATCACTGGACCAATTTATTTGATAAATTAATTACAAGAGGACAAAAAAGTGATGGAGCGATTATTAACTCATTGAAGGAGTCTTAAGAAAAACATTACTTAGTAACAGTATGTGGAAATTAAAATTAATTAAAAGATATGTGAAGGAAATGAAAAGTGGAACATTGACTGGACATTTGATAATATTACAGATTTTTCAAGGTTTTACTGTGATCACAATAGTTTTGTGTGCCTGCTTGTGTCTGTGTGCTTATATTTTAGAGATACATATGGAACCATTGAGAGATATATTTGCTTCAAAGTAAAATGGAGGAGGGAATTGGATAGAGGTAGAGAGATATAAAGATTGACCAAAAGTTGAAATAATTATTAAATTTAAGTGGTGGTAAATGAGAGCTTATTAAAATATTTTTGTCTTTACATGTTTTCTATGATTAAAGTAAAAAAAATACATAAAATGTACTAAAATACACAGGGAAAAAAGTGAGCATGGAAGGGAAATTCATAAATATGAGGGCACTTATCAATGCTATAATAAAATTTTGTTATAAAAAAGTTACTATTGAAAATATTCAGTTGCTAAGCCACTGAAGTGAGGTGTTGGAACATTTGACTCTGAATGAACTAGAAAATCATGTCACTCAACCCCCTACCTCAATACTGTTGCTATTGGCTGGGGATCTGGAAAACTGACTTCTAATGTTTTTATACCTCTTCCCCTTGAATAGCTATGTAACCTAAACAAACTATCCTCTACTCTATGCTATACAGATAATTGGAAGGTTCGCTGACATGCAGTGACCAGCCTCTACTTAAATAAGTATTTTTTTATTTTTCCTCCATCCCACTAAAAACTGGAAAAAAAAGTAATAAAAACTGGGTTGTCAGCAATTCGGTTGCAAACTTCCTAAAAACCAGGATTGTAACTATTTATTGCTTATTCTCACCACAATGCCTGGGAAATAAGAGACATACTAAAAGTTGTGAATGAATTAAAGGATGGATGGATGGATGGATGGATGGATGGATGGATGGATGGATGGGTGGATGGATTTTATATGTGGATTACAAGTGTAAGTAAATCCCAATATAGTCATTTTAGGATGGGATTATTTATATCTAAATGTCAATATTTTTATGCAATGGTTTTATTTCCCTATTGTCTAGACTAGATACTCTCAAAGTCTTACATCCACAAGAATCAAATGAAAAGCTTATAAATAGATTTCTGACTCCCACTCCATATTTTTGAATTTGCCTTTCAAATCATCTCCCAGTTGATGCTAGTGGTGCTGTTCTATGGAATACATTTTGACCAGCATTAAGAAAGTCAGATTTTGTCACCAAGCATCTCCATCAGAATTATCTGGGGAACTTTTTAAATATTCAGATTCCTATGAGCATCCTGCTAGATAACTACTAAATAAGAAATTATGAGATTGACTCTCAGAAAAACGAATTTTAAGATGCTCCCTAAGTCGTTTTTGGCACTCTCAAGTTTGAGAATGGCTTAGACTTTTACTGTCCAATAGAACTCTCCAGTGATGGGACTGCTCTGTGTCTATACTGCTAAACTTGACAGCAACAAACCACATGCAGCTCTGGAGCACTGGAAATGTGATTAACCTGACTGAGAATCTGCATTTTTTATGTTATTTTAATTGATTAATTATTTTAAATTGTTATTATTATTTACGTCTTATACATTATTGTGTATCCCCCATAAGTTTCCCACCACCAGTTCACCCTTGAACTGTCACCGTAGTCCCTTGTGCTCTTTTCTCCCCCATTTTAATGAATTTAAATTTAACACATAGATTGTCACTTGGGGCCAGTGACTACCATATCAGGCCACAAAGGCCTTTTCAAACATTTTCTTAAAATTAGAATTTCCTTTAGTCATGCAGAAAGGGAGACCTGGAATATGGGGTTCTTAGGATCCCCCTCTCCAGGACACCTTGGGCTTTCATTTAACATTACGGTTCCTCTGCCCATAGAAGTCCATGGTCAAGGGCCTCCCTGGTGGTGCAACAGGTTAAGCGCAGCATTGTGGAGCTGTCGGCAGCTGTGTCCTCAGTTCGATGCCTGGCCGGGGAGATTCCCACATGGTGCAGCAGACCTCTCCTGCCTCGCCCGCTGCTCCTCTCAGCAATGTATTTCGGTTGATTTGCCAGTTCTGCTCCCCACTCTGTCTTTGGTGAACCCTCTCGCTGCCCCACCCCTCTGGCCTGCACTCCAGCTTGTATGCAAAAATAAATAAATCTTAATAAAAAAGGTTCATGGTCATATGGGTAGAGCACCCAAGCTCCCATGAAAGAGAAAGCAAAGTGCTCAGACTCATTTTCAAATGAATGGCACATAGTTAGCTTGATGGAACCATTATTTACCTGCCGAACAATTATGCTTTGAGTCTATTTTAATGCCAGCTTCTCAAGGCATTCCCAATACACTAACCAACTTATTATCTCATTAATCCTCATACTGACTTTATGAACAGGAAAAAGGACTCCTCTTATTAACCCCATTTCACACGCAGAAATACTGACTCTTAGAGGAAATGAGTAGTTCACTGAAGTTTCCCCAAATAGCTCCCTTATGGTATGCAATTTTCTCTAGAACTTGTCATTCTCTGTAGGTAATTAAGGTTCCTACACTGAAGGACACCTCAACAGTTCTTTAAAAATGCAATTTGCTTTCTTCAGCATCTACCTATCCAAAGGGATAGAACTTGGATCTTGAGTGAAATGAGACAAACCCAAACTGAACTCAGACAACCTAGAATTATAGGGCCTTTTATATGCCAAGGCCTCTCAGAGTTTCATGATACAACCCATAGACTACAAAGTTAGTTAATTTCTTATAATTCACTAATTAATTGATCACCTTATTTATTTAGCAGGCATAAAAACACACATACTAATTACATTAGGGGTAGGAGGAACGTTTTAGGTGGGGTAGGAAATGGAGATGGTAGATTTGATATGGCATAATAAGAACCTCTCCCCAAATGACAAATTCCAAGTCTTCCTCAGATTATTTAACTTCATAGCAAGATTTAGGCGTGAGGCATCATCCTCAAGTAGATTGAATGAGACAAGACCATTGGCCATCCCTAAGTCAAAGGCATGAAATGGTAATTAACTACAAGTAGCCCAAGGAGACTCAAATGCTGTCCAAAATTTACAAAGTCCAAAATTTACAAAGCCAGCTGCAGCTTCACTTTGCTTTTTATACAATGTCATTTGAATTTCCTATGCAAAGTAACAGCGTGTAAAACAAACACCCTGGATGGGTTAGAGCAGCTGGGAGGAGGGGAAATTCACACAGGCTCTTCATATTCTTTAATTCTGACTTTCCTCTCAATGAGAAGCAGGATGAACTTTTTCTGGTGGATGGAGGGGGGAGCAGGGCTGAGGAGGAGAAGGTGATGAGTGCATGAAATTGGGATGGCCTCCCCTGAGTTTAAGATGGAGAATACCAACATGAAGAGAGACCCTGGGTAGACTTTATTCACTTAATAGACTTTAAGTGCCTGAGGACACAGTACAAACTTGTATCACATTATCAGACAGGCCCCCTCACGGCATCAGTGTCGGCAGAGGCTCATGAATATGTAAATACTATATGTATCTTGGAAACATGCTTGACAAGAGAATAGCTAAAATGAACTGATTCTAGTTATAAGCCCATCAGCCTGCCATTCTTCATGTTTGAACAGGCAGGCTATTGCTAGGTGACAGATCATTAAGGCTATCTACTCAGTCAGCGGAAATGAAGAAATAATTTGTTCTTAATAACCTTCAGATGACCTCCCAGGCAAAAGGGAGTCTTTAAAGTGCTGTCTCTGCCGATACATGTCAGGCGGCGCGTGGGTTTCTTCTGGCCCCGAAGTCAGAGCAGGGCGGCTGGTGAAACAGATTAATAAACACCTACTGACAGGGACATATCGGGAAAAGATCTCATCACCTGCCATTATCAGGTTGATGAATAATTCAGAGCTCTCCATCAGAGCTGGGAATTTCAGGCTGCGCTGCGCTGCACGTTACACGCGCGGGGAGGAGGGAAGCGTGGAGGCACTGATTGCCAGGATTAAACGGGGACCGATGAGAGACGCTCCTGGCCAGACTGTGGGGACTTCAAGGTGGTGGTGGGGGGGGGCCGAGTGGAAAGGACTGGAAAGAATATTTGCCTCTTCAGAAGGCTGATCAGTATGTTTAGGGTAAAAGAACCATCAGGCAGCTCCTCAAAACCTCTTTTTTTTTTTTTTAACATACAAGCTGGGGTACAGGCCAGAGGCGTGGGGCGGCGAGAGGGTTCACCAGAGACAGAGTGGGGAGCAGAACAGACAGATCAGAAGTACACTGCTGAGGGGAGCAGCGGGCGAGGCAAGAGAGGTCTGCCCCACCATGTGGGAATCTCCCTGGCTGGGCGTCTAACCCGCGTCGCTGCTGCCAACAGCTCCACAGCGCAGCGCTCAACCGCTGCGCCACCGGGGAGGCCCTCCTCAAAACCTCTTAAGGGCAAAAAGTTGGATGCCCAGGGCAGGCCCCAGGGACTTGGTTGCCCAGCCCCACTATTGGTGAAAGAGGCCCAGGACTCTGTTTCCTCACTCTGCTGCTAAGGACCAGTGGAACAGATAGGGCAGTCTCCTGAGGAGCTGCTTATTCTCGAGCACTTAATATTGTTGGCTTCACTCCTATTCTTTCCTTATCTGGAAGGAAGTGTTTGTTCTGCTAGTGTAACCACTGTAGCAGCTTTCGACTCAGAAAAGCATCTATGGGGTCTCAGAGTAGTCTCCAACTACCTGCTGTATGACCCTCACCATGCTGCATGACCTCCCTGGGACTCAGTTTCCCCAATCTGTAAAATGGACTCAGTATTACCTGACTCAGAAATGAAGTTTAAAAATAAGTGTGCATGGAGGGATCCTAGCAGAGGTCTGGAACCAAGAAATGCTAACTTTCTATTGGCGACAAATGGCTACCTCCATCTACCCATCTGTGTCATCTGTATCTTTCTAGAGACAAGGCAGGAAGCATTGCAGAGCCGCATATGGTAGTTGGAGATGAGCTAAATAAATGAACTGTTGCTGTAGTGCTGGCAGGGTTAAACAAACCAACAAGGGATGGTGACGAGTCTCCGTATGAGTTATAACAGGGATCTCTTATCACCCCATTGTTTAAGGGTCAGGAGGAGGAAGTTAACCATTTCATGAAAGATTTGACAACTGATAGAAATCTTCCTTCCAAGGTCACAATCAACCATGGTGAGATTGAGAGGTTTGGACCGCAGGACAACTATGCCCACTGCACTCTCCTCCTGGCTGGGACAAAGGTCAAGGTGGGAAAAGGAAGAGATTGAATCTGGAGAGACAAGTAGAAGAGATCCAGCACTTCATCTGGCCTGATAGCAATTCCCCACCTATTGTGCCTTTCAAGGTATGTGGAGTAAATTAAAAACAAAGCAAGAGAAAGGGTACATTTATGCATTTGAAGAACTTTAGAGTAAACTAGTTGAGGGTGGGGGAAGGAGAGGAGGAGAGAGATTTTGAATAGTATAATGGATAAAAGCACTAATTGAGGAGTCAAAAAAATTTAGGTCTTCACTCATTGCACATGCTTTACTAAGCTACTTTGTCACCTGTCTGGTTCCGTCACTCATAAAATGAAAATTTTGGCCTGCCTGATGTCACAGACTTTTTCTAGAATGGGATTAATGACTTAATGAAGGAGAGTAGAGTACTCTGTCAATGCTTTCCCTTCCATGGTACCTAAAGGAGCTACCATGGTCCAAAGACTGCCATTCTTTGAAACTCGGAGTCACACAACATCTCTTCCTAAACTTGAACTTGATTTAAATTTCAGCATGCTATAACACTTTTGGTGAAATATACACATTATTTTAAGCCTAGTTACTTCATTTGTTCAACTCAATTTTAGCTTTACTGGACTTTTCTTACTTTGGTCGAGAGGTAGCAGGAAAATGCAATATCCTGTTCTTAAGAGAGAAGCCTAAAAAAAGACACTGGTCTAAAAGATTGTAGATCTTTTTGAGTCAGCTAGTTCTAACGAAACATCATTTTAAAGAATCTTATTAAATGACTTAGAAATGAAGTACCTTTTTCAAAAACATTTGGCTTAAAAATTTGAGTGAAAAAACATTTGGTAAGTTGAAGGTTGAAAGGAGACAATGAGATTAAAGTAGGAGAAAAGTGAGAAAAACTGAAAAAGTAGACAGAGGGAGACTGGAGATGGAACAAGGATAGCAGGAGATGACCCTAACTAGGATGGAATAGGAAGTCAGAAATTTCCACCCCTCTGGATCATTCTCTTTCATAAGTATTCTTAGTAGCTTTGGTTCAGCTATGTTTTGGATAGAGCCCTTAGAAAGGAGGATGTGCCATGCTTGAGAAGGAAGATTCCCAAGAGGTCTCAGAGGCCATAAGTAATACACTCTTCAGTCATTTGATTCTGGAGCTAATAAGAAATTTATTCACTTACTCATTTATTAATTCATGTTTTCACGAAATATTTATTAAGGACCTATTAGATTCCAGGAAGTCTTTTGGAGATGCGTTCATGACTTACCCAGACATAAGAAGTCTTGAAATGCAAATGATAATGGAGAGTGGGTCAACATGACATGATCAACAGAGAGCTTCCTGGGCAGAGGGGGAAGCTAATGCGGAGGCCCCGGAAGCCTGGCCGACTTGGCACGTGTGAGGAGCATGAGGAAGAAAGGTGTGGCTGGTGGGTGCTCAGTCCAAATAACAAAAGCCTAACACTGGAGAGGAAGGAAAGAATCAGGCACAGAGCTTTGTGAGGCACTCACTACAGCATCTCCAGACTGCAAATGAGAAAAAGCACACTGTATTGAGGAGTTTGAGGCTAGCTGAGTTCAATCTCATGATGCATGTTAACCTTGTATCATAATTCAAAGGATGGGAATGGCAGGGCAAGCACATCCAATGATAATACTGTACCTTGGGTATACAGGTAAGCTACAGTGAAGCCTCCTAGGATATATCCCCTGTTCCCATCTTCTTTCCGTTATCCAATATAGTTCATTTCTTTTTATAGCTTTGATAGGGAAAGGTACCCAAAGGCATGTTTATCAATATATTCTCCTATGGTCCTACCACAGGGTGGGTTGATCACATTTCCAAACGGGACACAACTATGGAGAAGACTGTCAGCACCAAATTTCTCACATGATCTTCTCTTGTACCTCGCCCATTTTTGCCTTTGAGTTGGGACTTGGAGAGAACACCAGAATACCTTTTGGAGGCTTTGGGGGATCTTTTGGACACAGGCGAATATGAATAACAATGTTTTGTTTCAGGAGAAGTTCCACTCATCACTTCCATCCCTATTTTGGTCATGGTCTCCTCTGTGTTGCTTGTTATCTAAAAGGACCCATTTTGTCTTATTTTTCCAGCCAATTTCGCCTTTGACCACAATCATGAGGTTGAAATTTTTTTCAAAGGCAGGCTCTTTAGTAAAACTAGTAACCAGTACTGTGTAAAGCAAGGTGGTTTATGATACAAATTAAACTTGCAAGTAATGAAAGAAAGAAGCTAAGCCAAAACAAGTAAGGAGGGGAAAGAATGTCAAAGTGAAATGGTTTTTTTGCGAGTTCCTTCCCTATGTGTTTGAGACAATGATGAAGGATTAAGATACCTACTGGGAAGGAAAGTGATAGCAGACACAGAGAGAAGGAAAGGATATCTTAATGAGGATATCCTAATGAGGTGATCATGTTTTGGTTTGCCTCAGAAAGTCCAAGTTTCCACTTGTTCTGTTACTACCAGTGCTCTCTCTTCACTTCAAAAATGTCCTATTGGATGATAAATTATTTGGTGACCCTAACAACTCTGCCTCCTCCACTAAGCAGGTACATGTCTCTGGTGGAAATCCCTCACCTCCTTAGACATCAGTATCTCAAGAGTTCATATGAGATAGTAACTAAGGTGTTCCAATATTCCATGGTCCCACTAAGGAAGAAGAAGATGTAGTTTGGAGAATTATGGCGTGTATATTTCTGAGATACATGTTAGTCTTCTGGTTGAATGCAACTGTCTCTGTCTTATCTAAAAGCATTCGTTAATGATGATTGGAGAGTTTACCCTAGGTAGGTACTGCACTAAAGATCGTAAGTGTATTATTTTGTTTAATCCTAGCAAAACTAATATTCTATTTTACAGTCTATAGTCATAGCAAACTTTTTCAAACCTAATTCTGACTAAAAGTAACATGTTTTCAACAACCATGTCATATGTAGGATGCTCTGAGAAAAACAGCAAAGAATGTACTCAGTATATCAGTCAAGATAAACTAGTATATGCTGGAGTAACAAACAACCCACAATCTTACTGGCTTAAAACATTTATTTCCCAGTCATACCTCATGTCCTTCAGGAGAGATTTGGGGGCACTGCTGTGTGTTATTCTCTCCCTAGAATGCAGGCTGCTTGAGCAGTAGTCATCTGTGAACCTGGTATGCTGGTAAAAGAAAAGAGACAGAACAGCTGCTTTCACACTGGTTCTTAAAGCTTCATCCAGAAGAGTACACATCACTCCTCTTTACATTTCTTTGACCAGCTCTAATCACATGACTACACCTAACTACAAGAGAATAGGGAGTGGAATCCTACAACAAACCAGTAAATATAGGAACATTTGCTGAAAAGCACGAGTGATCCCCATACCAAGGAATTCCTAGAACAAAATAAAGTCCCTCTCACAGTTTTTAAATTTTCCACATTCCAATTCCTTCTAAGTGAAATTTTATAAAACTAGGTGCGCATTTTGATTCTGTTTATTTAATGCTTCATTAAACTCTTTATTACCCACAGCTTAGTAACTATGTCTGCTTTTTTAAAAAAAGTCTCTTTCTATCCAAATAAGGAGAAAGAATGAGATGGATATAAACTATTCCTAATCCAGTCATGTCCCTCCTCTCTCTCAGAAGGTCTTAGCTGTATCTACTACCCAACTAAGAGAGGATAGTTCAGTGAAGGAAAAGTTGTGTTTACCTCGGGAAAGAGTGTCTTTATGACACTGATCTGCTCTGATGAATCCACTAATGTGAAATTTCTGACCCAATAGGCAGTGATTGCACAGCTCTGAGACTCCTCTCATTATTCATGAAATATGTGCCGTGTGGTGTCAGTGTTCTCCCTGCAGACTCGCTGCCAAGCAATTACTCATTTCCATCACTTAGCTTTTTATTATTATTTTTTTTCAGTGGGTGTCTATATATTCAGCACACTTCAAGAAGCAAAGCACAGTCCCAGAATGAAAATGATGCTTGTCTTGTTTGATTTTAAATAGAAAAGCACTTTCAAGTCCTTAAAAATTGATGTTGTTTTAAACTTTACAACAAGCAAGAGGGGAAACTGATAGCTGCAAAAATAAATGGAAAGCAATCAAGAGCATTTCCACTGTTGTATATATTTGCTACTCAAAAGCTGCTGGAGGGACTATCTTATATGCCCTGATTTATTTCTCTGACTACCCCCAGGAGCCCTTATGAGGGAACAGTGAACCAGAAATGGTGACAGAGGTCTGGTTGCAGTCTTTTGCCAGAGGCAGAAGTACACATGAGCAGTCACCCATGCTTGGAAAAGGGACAGGCTCCAGAAAGCATGCCCCCTCCATCACAGTGTTTGCTTGTGATGTCCTTGTAGATATAAAGTCGAATGTAAAGGGATGATGACTGATATAATCTGAAATGGGTACTTGAATCCTTCTGCACGTCGCAGCAGAGGAATGTTCTAACTCCAGTATTTGTGCCAGATGAGTTTTAGAAGTGTTGAAACTTTATTAAGCACAGTGTCCTCTTTCCTAGGTTCCACACCTCCTATGTGATCAAAATCTTTTCATATTTGATGTGTAATTATAATAATGGCCCCAGCTCTTTGCACTCCCTGTATCTACCCTTTCTGATGTGAATTTGCAGAGTCTCTGTCTCCTAAATATGAGCTGGTTTTATGACTTACTCAGATGAAAGAATGTGCAGAAATGATGGCCAGCCAGTTCTGAACCTACACCTCCAATATCCATGTATGTTACCACTTAAGTCCTCTCATACCCTTGCTGCTACCACGGGAGCATTCCTTAGAGTTGGCCTGCTAGAAGAAGAGAAATGCGGAGCAATTCCAGGCTGCCTAATTGTCCCAACCAAGATCAGACAAAATCATTCACAATAACCAGATGTAGGGGTGAGCCCAGCCAAGATCAGCAGAACCAGCTAGATGATCCCTGACTGACTGCAGATATGTGAGCAGTGCAAGTGTAAATGTCCTAGAATCAAATAAAATGTCACAGGGTGCAATTACTTAAACCTAGATGGTTTAGCCTATTGCACACCTGTCTTATACAGCATATGTATACCAACATTTTACATGCAGTCCATTTTTGAACTAAAACTCGTTAAGTGACACATGTCTGTATATGTCTGTTATTTATTACTATAAGATGTTGTAACTATTTGTTATAGAAGTCATGTAAATACCAATTCTATATCCCACTGGATTACTGTGGCTTTCTTTTTTCCCATATCACATACTGGCATATCTTGTTTACTTTAGTCTTTCAAATTTTTTCTTTTACTTTGTTCTCCATATTACTATGACTTATGTGTCACTGTACTGGACAACATGGTTAATTCAGAGACAGGCGAATCAGAGAACTTTCTCTTAAGGAGCTCTCCTTCTAAAACAGCAGCTCTCAATATTTTTTATCTTGACTTAGTAAATAGATGGCACTAATATGTACAAGACACTCTCAAGAGCAAACTTGGAGTTATGAACAATTCCTGGTGCATTTGCTTGTTAACTGCCCACGTCTCCTATACCTAAACAATTGCACTTGAATGGTAGTGAGTGAAAGCAGCACTGAAATGTTTGAAATATAGCATAGATGTCATCCTGAATCATTTGGATGTTGTCATTTTCCCTACCATTAGTTATAGATGACTTACAACACACTTCACTGCTGATTGCTACAACCTGAGTTTGATGTCCCAGATGAGAACAACTGGCCTAGTGCAAAGAGAATGCTGACATCCAGGTATTAACTGCAACCGAAAGCAGATTGAAAGGAGGGCTTCGCAGAAATGCAAGCAATAGCGTGTGAGGGACTCAGAAAGGAACAATAGCATATTCTAACTGGGACACATGGGGACACTTCCCTGAAGAGTTGACAACTGACCTAAACCCAGGGTTTTGACAGAGATTGAATCACTTCATTAGAAAGAGAGCACTCCTTTTCCCATCCCCTCCAAATCCAGATGTCTCCCAACCTTTTTGACTGGGCTCAGTGGAGGCTAAATTTCAGTCAGAGCAAAGAAACTGCACATTATTGCCATCCTTACTGAGACAGATGGCAGGAAGGTAACACCTCAGAATCTGGAAATCCGAGCCCAGCTTCCCTCACTGTTACTCTGTCTCCCCGCAAAGGCTGCTCAAGGAGTCAACCTCCCTCACTTGCATTTCCAGTGAAGGGATTCACCAGGTTAGGTCACCAGTTCTCCGTGGTCTGGTTAACAGGAACTGGAACAGTGTTTTTTCCATATTAGGGAGTGTTTGATGATCTTTAGAGTCCCTCCTAACCTTGGCTTCTGAATCATGTTTTCCTCTGAGCTTTGCCTGCCAGTCTGAGGGAAAGGTTTTAGACACCATCTCTCCCACTCTTGCTCTTGGGGACCAAATCACAGGAATCGAAGTTGTCCTTTACTGATCAATGTCTTAGGGATTCCAGAGGACACTTTTTAAGAAAAATTTCTTCCATTTTCTCCTCCCAAGGCTATCCTAGCAAAGTGTGGTCTTCAACTTCCTGCACCGCATGGCTTTTCCTAGTGGTCTTCTACTAAGTGATGGCACAGGAATGGGAGACAGCTCCCACCGAGAGTGGGCATCACAATGAGAGCAATAAAGTTCTACAAAACAACTGAGACAAAGCAGGCTTGGAAAGGTGAGTTCTTTTATGTAGTTTGAAAAACGGAGCTTCGCTGGCCAACGGAAAGCATGTACGGAGCCTTTGCCCTTCTCTAGGGAAAGCATGGTGCTAACTTTAAGGGTTAAGAGCAAAGTTAGGCCATCCTCTGCAGTTAACCATTCTATGAGAAACAGCTCTGGCTTGCTGCTTGACCCTAATGGAGTCTTGATGACAGGCCGCAATCCATAGACTTCCAATACCTTGCTGCCATGACAGCACTCCACAGAGCGGCCCTCCTGACCGGGAGCTCATGAACAGCGAGCTGTCTCACACAGCCAACCACAAAGTGGGGCAGGCACAGCAGCGCTCCATCATCACGTGGGGATGCCGGATATGAGACTCTGTGAGCCCTGGCTCAGGTTTTCATGGCTTCTATGCTTACTGCAGCCCCTCTTTTCTCTCCACATACTCCTACAAATTCTTTAGGGGGTTCTCTATCTCCAGTTGAACAAGAAAGAAAAAATTCAGGCTTATTTTAATGATTTTGCATGATGGCTGTTAAACCTCAATCCCACTTAGGGAGTGTTTGTAAGGACAGTGGTGAGGGGGTATCCCATAATACTCATGAAGGCTTTGCTTCCCTAACTGGACACTGGCTGGTAAAAGGCTTTGCTTCCCTAACTGGACACTGGCTGGTAAAAGGCTTTGCTTCCCTAACTGGACCCTGCCTAGGGAAGGTGTGATTTCATTCATTGCATCTGGTTGAGGGTCGTTAAGCTTTTCAGGACGTGACTTTGAAGTGTAGCTTGTCCTTGGTCTCAGCAAAGGGATTCCTATGAATAGAAAGAAAAGACTAAAAGAAAATACTCCTACTCCACAAAAGGGTTAAAAAATTTTTTGGTAGTCTCTCTACATATGGTTTCCTTTTTTTCCCCCACTATTATATAATTTCTGAACTCTTATAGTAAATATATTTGACCTATTATCTGATTAGTAAAATAATTAGACTTCATTTTAAATAAAATCTGGGCATTTTAATAAGACTTGGTGTCTTATCCATACACTAAAGCATCACACAAAATCCATTTGTCAAATAGGGTTTAATTAAATAGTTTGCATCCAGTGTATATATATATATAAGGCTACTAATTCAATAAATACTAATTCACCCTACCTTTCAGTAACTCAAGCAGTAATTAAGACAAAATGAGTATGTTAGTAAGGCTCCTTTAGCTACAAGAAGAGGCTTTTAAGTTGCCCCAAATTTCATGGAGGCACAGAATACCATGGGGCCTATGGAGCCTGGGTCTCAGTTGAGATTCAGCTGGCTCTGTAACATCTCTTGGGAACTTGGGAGAAAGTTATGGGTCTTCACTCAAATAATTTGTCAGTAGATGGTCCAGCTTTTCACTTTTTCTTTCTGTATGTAAGTGTGACTGTGTATGTGTGTCAGAAAATACAGAGTTAGATAATTTACAGGAAAAATTTCAAAATCTACCTCAGCCTTTGTATACCAGAGTGTCTTAGTATACAGACGATGGGGAGTTACAATGGCGTTTGGAGCAGGAAAGCTGAGTGTTCAAGTCTGAAGCTGAGATGTATAATAAAACAACAGAAACAAGGTGAAAAGAAAATCATTAAGGGAAAGAGGCCAACTAGGATGCTACTGTAGGTGAGAGCTAATGTGAAATGACTCAAGAAACCAACGAGAATCAAAAATTATCCCGGAGAAGCTAGTGACAATATCACATCAACATACTTAAAACCTATTTGTTTAACTTTAATGAAAAGCTACATTTTTATTGGCAAAGAGCAAAGAAAGGTTGGGTTTGTTTTGTGCTAGCTATAAGGTGGGATTTACAATTCTACAGATTTGATAATTACAACTTGATTCTTATCTGACACAGCAACCTGACGGTTCCTGATGATATGAATAGGGAGAGAGGTGTGCTGCTGTAATAGCCCTCACATCTTGGTGGCTTAAAACCACAAGGTCAGGGCCTCCCTGGTGGCACAGCAGTTAAGTGCTGCCCTGTGGAGCTGTTGGTAGCTGCAGTGCAAGTTCCATGCCCAGCCAGGGAGAATACCACATTGCAGGGCAGACCTCTCCTGCTTCGCCCGCTGCTCCTCTCAGCAGTGTATTTCCATTGATCTGCCTGTTCTGCTCCCCACTCTGTCTCTGGTGAACCATCTTGCCACCCCCACGCCTCTGGCCTGTACTCTAGCTTGTATGCATAAATAAATTAATATTAAAAAAACAAAACAAAACACGAGGTCAATTCCTCGTTCATGCTATAGGTCCATCATGGGTCATCTGAGGACATTGTTCTGCTGCAGTCTCGCTCTAGAATCAGGCTGACAGAGCAGCCACCCTGCCCCATTTGCCTTTCACTTGGTGAGGGAAAGAGAATGTAACCAATTGGATGGGAGGTTTTAAAGCATCTCTTTGGAGTGGAGCATTATCTTTCATTGGCCAAAGTAAATCATGTAGCCCTGACCAACTTCCAAGGAATAGAGATGTACTATCCACTGCATGCCCTGTTAGCACAAAAAAATCTTTCTGTGAACAAGGTTAGTGTCTACCCTGCCAGTTATGGCTTTAATATTAGCAGTGTTTTCTGGGCTGCCTTGAATCATGAACTACTCAGATCAGGAAAATAACTTACACTAAGAGTCCACATGCAGCAGCAAATAGTGATGATATTAATTCCCACCAGCTTAGTTAGGAAGCCCTGAGGTCTTAGTTATTTATAGCTGTAAACACCCAAGACATTTCCTGACAGATCATGGATGTGGAATACAGTAAAAACCTTAGTAGAATTTCCATTCTGGTTTCTGTCTTGTCAGGAATCTTCCCTGTGGTTTACCTAGGGTCTCCCAAACCATACTTGGGGCTTGTTCTTCACCTTCTGCCCTGCTGAGCACAGTGACTATTAAGCAGCTGTCCTTTCCCACTGTGGGGAGGGCTCTGTGTCCACAAGGCATTGTTAGTACAGTAGCATATGCTAGTGGAGCACTAAGGAAGTGGGCTGGATAGAAAACAGAGGGACTTAATTGAATTAGAAGCACACACACTGGATATTCCAATCTGCAATCTTTACAGTCCTCTTTCTGTTTGTCAGAGAAAATCTGTCTACTTCCACATGATCTGTTAGCATTTGGGACTTAATCTCTGAGTTTTCTACTAAATCCAGTTGCTATCTCTCATCCTTTTACATTGTCACAGTCTACAAACCAAAGAAGGTCTTTAGCAAGAGTCTGTAGTCCTTGTCAGAAATAGACAAAAGAAATAGTGCTGAGAAAGAATGAGAACCTTGGGGCAACCTTCACTCATGTCTCCACCTTCCCTGGCACCTGCCAGTCCTCTAGGTATGAGTTCTCAGACTTTCCTGATAAGAAGCAACCAGGGTTTTGTTTAAAATGCAGATTACCCAGGATACTCAGGGGAAGATATGAGTTAAAAAATTTGGAGATAGTAAAAAATTGATTTTAGAAATACTTGAGATGAGTCTCCTCAAGCCAGTTTGGGAAACACTGGCCAGTGTTTGTTCCCTTCCTATCGCAATACTTGAATGTGTTCCAGCTTTGTCAAATAAAACTGCTAGACTGGAGAATGATACCATGAAACCCTTCTCAGGTATTCTCAACCCAATCTGTTCTCTCCTGTTATAAAATTTTTCTGCCTCTAGGTATATAATATCTAGTGTACTTTCATATACCTTTATATAGTATTGGGTTGTTGTCTCCAGCTGTTTCACTCTGTATATTTAGTTTCTCCCTAAAAGTATAAATTCCCTAGGTCAAGCCTAGTGTCTCTAGCTTATTTTGTTTTCCTTTCCCTCCTCTCACATATAGTGCCCTATCTATCTATCTGTCTATGTATCTATCATCTATCTATCCATTCCCCATTAGAATATAAAATCCATGACAGCAAGGAGCTTACCTCCTGTACAGCATGTAGAACTATGCTAAGCGTAGTAGGTACTCCAAATAAATGAGTGTTGACTTATGTGCCAAATTCCAAAGAAAATGATAGACAAGTCTGAGGCATTTCAACATTTCCAGGTTGCTTGCACCATTCTCTGGGGCTTAACAATATGATTAGTCTTTTTATTCTCCCTTTTGCCTTCCCTTTCCAACCCCTGCCCTGTTCCTCTGTCTAGACTCTTCTAAAGAGTGTTTACCAAATTGAATGGATGAAGAGAAACCAAGAACTGAATGCAAGTAGTGTACAGTTTTGATTTTGTCTATCTATAACATATTCTTTCAGGTATTCATCTCAATCTCTTGCCTCAATGATTGCTACAGGAATGACTTTTGACCTCTGGTTCTCGTCAGAGTTTGGGATATTTACTGGTACTTTGGAAAACATTGACTCTTATTGCTGAGGTTATTCATTGGAGAATATTATAATAGCCTAGAGTTTCTGGGAGGACTAATGTAGAAAGGATCTGCCTGATACTGAAGCCTACACAGATAAGAAGAGGACAAACTGCTGACAGGAGAAGGCAGTCATGGAGAGAGTCATTGCAATATGGAAATATGCCAAGGGAGGCATTTCCTCTTTTACCTCATGCAGACATCCCAAAATAAACTATATATAAAGGGGATTCCGAGTAATCAGGAATGATTAAGAAAAAGGAGATTCATGAGTGGGAATAATTAACATTGTTAAAATGACCATCTTAGCTAAAGCAATATATAGACTCAATACTTATAAAAATACTTACCAAATTTCAATGGCATTCTTCAATGAAATAGAATAAATTTTACTGAAATTTTTATGGAACCGCAAAAGATTCCACCTAACCAATGCAATCCTGACAAAAAAACAAACTGAGATGTACTACTCCCAAGCTTCAGAGTATACCACTAAGCTATAGTATTCAAAACAGTATGGTATTAGAATAAAAATAGACACCGAGATCAATGGAATTATAATGCAGAGTCCAGAAGTAAACCTACATGTATATGGGCAGTTAATTTGTGACAAAGGAGCTCAGAGTACACCTTTAGTCAAGAAAATCTCTTCAACAAATGATTTTGGTGAAAATGGACAGCCACATACAATTAACAAACTTCCAGGCTTTCTAGATAGAGGGCTTGATTGCAGTGACCATCTCTAAAAGTCACAGATGTCAGTCATTAGCAACAAAGTGTGGAGAAGAGGGAAGATGGAGGGACATAGCTAAGAAGAAGGATGCTCCATGTATTCACTATACTTCCAAAAATTGTGTGCTACTGAGAACCTTGCTTTATCCAGACTGCCAGGGATATGGCTTTTCTCATAAAAGCCGATCTGATTTGTCTATTCTCCCCCATGGCTTAATTGGGAGCATATTAAGAAATTAGAGCACTGTGGAAATCTGGAAAGTAAGAAAAAGACCCTGTGGGTACAGACATGCAGCTCTATAGCAGAGAGAGATATAGACAGAGAGAGAGAGAGACATACCCGGTGGACAACAGCACCTGTGCTGAATTGGCTAAAAGGGAAGGGGGTGATTACTTGGGGAGCAGACACAGTGTTATGACATGCCATAGTAGTTCACATTTTTTTTTAATCCACTCTTCCCCAACCCCAAGTAAGAATAAAAAGTATATGGCCCGTATATTTTCATATAAGGATATTGATCACTCTCTTTAAATTCAGCAAAATGATTATTCAAGGTTTGTGGATGGACATTCAGGCTAATGATAAAGCAAAACTATGCATCTAATCACAGGAGTCAGTCTTGCCACAGGCAACCATGACACACTGAAATTTCTTTATACTCCTGTGTAATTTCCATGAATTGTTAATGTGCTTTAGAACTCAAAGTATTTCTCCTCCTCCAAACTGTCTCAAATAGTGTAGGGATTATTAGCTCCTTGTACCAACTGGGAAACTGAAGCACCAGTTAAGTAACAAGTCCACTAAGAGCAACGCAAGCTCATGCTTTAAGATAATACCTTACTGACCAGAAACCATAAAATGTATAGAAGAAAATATAGGCAAAACTCTACATGACATACATCTCAGCAAAATCTTGAAAGACACATCCCTCAAAGCAAAGGAAGTAAAAGACAATATAAACAGATGGGATTATATCAAAATAAAAAGCTTCTGTACAGCAAAAGAGACAATAACCAAAACTAACAGACACCCTACCAACTG
>PVIJ01005348.1:0-104889 GCA_004024925.1 Scalopus aquaticus
CGTCCACTCCCCCCACACGATGTGACCATAGAACAGAAAGAGATCAGAACAGGTTAGATGATGCTGGCTTTGGAAACTGGAGCAATGTGGTCTGAAGTCAAGGAATTCCGGCTGAAGAGTCAAGAAATACATTCTCATCCAGAACCTACAGAGGGAGTGTCTCTGCTACCACTAACTTCAGTCTAGTGATACTACTTTCTGATTTCTGGTCTCCAGAACTAAGAGAATAAATTGCTTTTATAAGCCATCCAATTTGTGATAAATTGTTACAGTAGTCAAAGAAAACTAATAGTGGTAGGAAACTAAAATTTTATTTTGGCCACATAGGAAAAAGCATTAAAATTAAGTAATATTTCTTTTAAAGTAATATATAGATTTATTTAAAAAATGAAAATTTGTAAAGCAGAATTAACTCTTCATATAATTCCATTTCAAGGAAGTAATAAATTTTTAGCAAGACGCTGTCTCAAATTTGAATATTTATAATATTTATAATATCTATAGGCATCTATAACCAATTTCTATCAACTACTGCAGAAATTATAAGTTGCCTAGGCATTATCAAAAGCAGATCTGGTTTTACAGGATAAATTACTGATATTCTGCTCATTTTTGACTCAGCAATTTTTTTCCTTTTCAATTATAATCGTAAGTTTGGAAAACTAAATTTACAAGTAAAGACAAATAGATTCATGCTAAATTTGCAAGGTATAATTGGAATGAGCATTTATGGAATACACTGAAGAAATAGGAAAAGAACACTGCTCTCAAATTTCCTCCAGAAACAAGGTAAAATCATATAGTATACTTAATCTGCAATGGAAAATAAGTGATGGGTGACAGAATATTGGTATTTATTTCAAAGCCAGATACTAAGTTTTTTCTTTTCTCCCTCCAAAACGCAACATGACATGGGCTATTTTCAGACTATGATCTCTCTTTCATCAAAGTCAGCACTAGCTGTGAAGACCACCTGCTAGACATAATTACCTTAAGCACACTCAGCATCTCCTGATTCAAATGACCTATTTCTTGGTGAAATGAGACATCTCTTAACTGAGGCAGTGTGAAATATGCTCTCAACTCTAAATTACTTATTCACGGGAGACAAATGCTTTTGGATCAATTCAAAGCACTGATCTCTCTCAGTGGGCCCATCAGAACTATATTCTCAAGGTACAACAAGAAAGTAATCTCTAGATTACTAGATAGAAACAAATGACTACATGGGTTTGAAAACCAGCAAATAAAAACCTGCAAAATTGTTCTAAAAACCACATTCAGCTAAATCTATGAAAGGAGTCAATTTTATTTCTTTTCATGTATGAAACAGTCACATCAGACCTTTAGGAGAGGTCCCATACTTGTTAATGGTTTTATATCCCTCAATTAATTCTTTCTCCCTGACTTTTCCAGCACATACATGTTTGCATAGGTCACAAATTTCAAGATTTTTTTTTTTAAAAAGCCTTAGTAAATCAAACACAAAACACTTACTTAGGCTTATACACTAAAAATTCTTCTTGAACGTAAGTTTGGAGTACTCAATCATGAACTTCCCTTTGGCCACAGTAGTAACCACTTACCCATTCTCTGCCTTCAGCATACCCTGCACCAGTCAACTCTACACTTCCTCCAGAAGTACCCATCCAAAACATGAACCAAATTTCATAACTGCTCTGCCAAAAGCAATTGCCTGACATCAGATACTGTGCCAAATAATGTCCACACTCCTTAGTAGAACATAGAAGGACTTTTTAGAAACTGTATTTTCAACTTACTTTCTATTCACATCTCTTGCCGCTTCCTCCTCTATACTCCACCCTCTCCCAGTGTGCCTAGTGCCCTAAGAAACACCAAATTATTTGAAGTCTGTAAGATACACATTTACATCCAATCTTCCCCCTTCATTTTCCTAATAGGTTTCTGTGCATTTTTTTTTGGGGGGGGGATATTCACAGATCTTCAACTTCAAAAAAGTTTTTGATTACTGTACCTTGAGCCAGTTTTCCATAAATTTGTGTTTCCATGATCACTTTGCAAATATTTCTAAAAACATGAATCTCACTGAAACTACTGCAGCTAATAAAGTACAAGCCTCTCCCCCTGCATGCTCCGGTGGGGCAGGGTGCACCATGATGCAAAAACATTTTTAAAATTTCATTGAATTTTGAAACATTGAAAACAAAATGGCTTTGATGTAAAGTATCATTACTTAGCAGCTATTTTGCTGTGAGCACAAGCACACCTAGTCCCAACTGTGGGAAGCTTTATGCATAAAACACACACTGGATTTTAAAAACTTTGAGGAAAAAATGAAACATTATTAACAATTTCATTAATTATTTTTGAAATGACAATAGCCTGGATATATTTTATTGAAACATGTTCTTAATTTTACCTATTTATTTCACTTCTCATGTGACTACAAGAAAATTTCAAATTATATAAATACATTTGTGAATGACATAATTTCATGGGACAGTATTGTTCCAAAGAGCTGGTATCCTCTCTTCTCATCACAGCCTGTAGCCATTACTTGGAAACGCAGAAAATATTTATTGAGTAATTGTGACTCATTAGCAAGGTCAAACAAGGTGAAAGGAAGGTCCTGCCATTTAGCTGCAGACTTTTCTTGTGCATGATATATGTGAATATGGCATAAGCATATTGTATATGCTTATTTTAAATATTTTCAAAATTTCACTGAATTTTGAACATTGAAAACAAAATGATTTTGGTGTAAACTATCATTATTTAGCAGGTTTTTGTTGAAAGTCCAAGAAAATAATTCCCTCATAAAATATTTATTAAAAGGTAAAGATACATCACATGTTAAAATTAGTTGAAAAACATTAAAAAATACTATTAGGAATATCATGTATGGTATCTCATTTGTACAATTTCTAATATTAAGGAATTCTTCCCCTAGAATATCCAGTGAAATATCTAAAGGACAAAACTTCAGACATAAGATAGTATCCTGAGGCAATAGATAAGAACACCCATTTCTTAGCCTGAAAGGAAAGGGACAGGAAAGGAAGGAAAGGAAAAGTTCGATTAAACTGACCTTTATAAATTACATGACAGGCTCAGCTTCTGATGGAATCCATACTACTGGGTAGATAAAAATCTCAGTTGTAAGCCCTCTATCACTTCCAGTCATAGGATTTCTTGAAGTAATCACTCTGAGGGCGTAATTATTGACAGAAAATCCGTAGAGACCTGGCTGAAATTGAGGTGCCAGCAGGCCGTGCTCCTTCTGGAGACTCTAGGGGAAAGAGTTCTTTACTTCCTCCGGCTTCTAGCAGCTGCTCGAGCTCCTTGACTTGTGACCACCTCACTCCATCCTTTCTCTGTGGTTACATCGCCAGTCTCTCCTCTCTACCTTTTATAAGACGCACGTGATTACATTTAGGGCTCACCCTGATAATTCAGGATAATTTCCTCATCAAGACCTTAATTAATCACATCTGTTTGGAAATTATTTCCTTATAAGGTACCATTTGCTGTTTCTGAGGAACTAGCTACTGATGGATGAGTGATCATCATTCAGTAGACTACAGGCATTCAACATTTCTTTAAAGAAGCCAACACAATTTCCTCTCACCCTCCTAGTCAACAATTTCTGTGAAACTGTCTCCAGAACTGACTTCTAGAACTTAAATACTTTAGAAGTATTGCAGCGGCAGGAAAAGCACATGAGCAGCTCTCTCTGGAGCTGTGCACATGGGTCAAAGAGAGGAGTCCAGGAGCCCTTGGTGGCTTTTTCATGCTTTTATTGATCTTTTGTAGAGAGGCAACCAGGTACAGGGCAGGCAAGGGGGGCCGGGGTGCCAGGAGGCTGGTAGGCCTCCTAGCCCCCAGTGAGTTTTCACTTTTTCTGGGCTCTCTGCTGCACCCCAAATGGTCCTCTTGCCACCATGCTGTTTCTTTGCCGCTGCTGCTGCTTTGTATGCTCAGTCTTGGCTCAGGTGTGCCCACTCACGCTTGCCCACACCCTACTCCAGGTGCTGGCATCAGGCACGCGTGTAGGCCTGCAGAGGTCTATCATTGATGGGAGGGCAGAAAAACCTGATGACTTTCATTTACCCTACAAATATTTTTGACATCTTTTAAAATTTCTAGTGCTTGCTAGTCATGGTCATTCAACCAGTATTTACTGAGCATTCACTATGTACCAAGCACTGTTAAATAATATAGAATTTTTAAAAAATTTGATTCAAGTAAATTGGAATGTTCAGTTTTTAAAAGTCAACAGAATTAAACACATTAACTGACTCACCAGCCTTAGTTTATGAAAAATGCACTTCTCGATAGGGCTTAAAGTAAACAAGTTTGAACCTATTTTTATCATAGGCTCAGTCTGAACTGTAATTTTAAAGGTAAAAGCATGGCATCTGAATTACATATATTGTACTCCATATGCATATTATAAACCAAATCCTAAAAAGGCACCTATTCATAGAAAAGCATCTGTTAAAAGTCTCTAGGACATTAAAAGGAATTGTGCTTAGTAACTATCTGTCAGAGATTATGGTAGGAACTAAAAATCCATTCATGTATTTCTCCAGCGAGTATTTATTAACAGCCTTTACTATGACAGCTACTGGCCTACGTGCTGGGTTGACCACCATGTCCCTCACAGCACTTGGAGGTGAGTGGAGGGAACAGAGGCAGGCGTTGCAGCACAGAGGAGTGCATGGTCTACAGAGCCAAAGCCAAGGACTGGAGGGCAGAGTGGAGGAAAACCTGACACAGTCTTGGGAACTACAGATGTTTTCTGTGCAGTGCAGCAAACTGAGATGTGAGGGACCAGCAGAGATCATGCAAGTTAGGAATCCGAGGAAAAGCATGGAATGGGTGCTGAGATAAGGGGGCCATGTTGTTGGAACCTGTGAGTATTAAAAATGGCTGCAGCAGCAGCTCCCTGCCCACCTACGATTATGCAGGTGCCTCTCTTTTTGGGTCCCCTTTTCCTAATAAACCAGTCCCTTTAAAATGTAAAACAAACAAACAAACAAACAAACAACAACAAAAAACACTGGCTGAAGCTCAGCTCAGGAGGGTTGCTTGGATGAAAGATAAAGTTTGAAAAATGAACATCTGTCATTTTATGAAAATCCTGCTGAAACAGAAAGCACATGCCCCACTTAAAAAGATTATCTTGGGGCCTCCCGGGTGGCGCAGCGGTTAAGCGCTGAGCTGTGGAACTGTTGGCAGCGGCGACGCGAGTTCGAAGCCCGGCCGGGGAGAATCCCACATGGCGCAGCAGACCTCTCCTGCCTTGCCCGCTGCTCCCCTCAGCAGTGATTTCTGATCTGCCTGTTCTGCTACCCGCTCTGTCTCTGGTGAACCCTCTCGCCGCCCCACGCCTCTGGCCTGTACCCCAACTTGTATGTATAAATAAAAAAAACAATATTATTATCTTGTTCTATGGAGAAAAGCTTGGAGGGGCAAGATGAGAAGAATGAGTTTAACTCAGGAAACTACAGGAAATTTCCAGGAGGGAAGGTAAAGGTGAAGACACAAAGACAGCATGTAGAAAAGTTTGTGGGCTGTTCTACCAGGCCAGTGTTCCTTGCCTTCAATGGCATAGCTAGTTGAGCAGAAAGATTAAATAGTGCAATTGCTCAAGACTTGGTAATCATTAGATGTGAAAAGTGTTGGAGAGGAGGGTAAGGTCAAGAATAATAGCAAGATTTTAGGGTGTAGAAAAAGGCATCTGGTGTGGGTTCATTTCATGGGGAACACAGAGGGACAGAGGGAGGGTACACTGGTGGTGGGGAATGGAGTACTTAGTTGCCTTTGAGGTTCCTGTGAGGTCTGAGAGATGTTCAAAATTAAAGCAGATAAATGTGTCTGAATCCTCAGAATGTTCTGGGCTGGATATACTTGTGCAGCTGTTTTAAATAGGGGAGGGAAGGTTTGCCAATGATCTAGTTCACAAGGTTTTATTTATATTGAGAGTAACCTATGTAACAAAGTGATTTATTACCTATTACCTCAGGATAACATATCTGAAGCTTTATTCACCAGACATTTGACTAAATATTATAGGAAAAAATTCTAATCGTTAGAAACTGTAGAACGGAATATGGTACTCATGATACTGTGAACATTGTTTAAAAGTATGTTTTTCCATTTTATATTAACATGTGGTAAAACGTTATCCTTTAGGATATATTTTATGGGGGAATTGTTTTCTGAGACTTCGATAAAAGTAGCTAAGTGATGGCAGTTTACACTAAAGCCAATTTGTTTTCAATGTGCAACCTACACACAATGTCTATGGAATATTTATATATATTACACACAGGAGAGAAAAGCTATAATTGCAGAATTTCAAAACTTTTCTTTAACTTTGTTTTCATCTTGCTTAGGAATTTAAGGCATTAATTGTAGATCATATATTACAAATCCATAGCACTAAATAAGGGATGGTGAACCAGCAAGAACAGAAGTAGATGGCAAAGCAAGTTTAAGTGTATGCACTTTAATGCTGCTAAGGCATGGAAGTAGAAGAACTACACAATCCACCTCCCTCCATAGTTTCCTTTCCATATAATTCTTTCATTCTGCTCATCATCAGGACCAAGTCTTGTTTGGTTTCTTAACCCTCTGTTGTCATTTCAGATTTTGTTAGTGAACTTACCAATAACATCAGTTTTTCCAATTTCTCTCTTTTCTGTGGAAAATATTTCCTGTTATTTGATTTTGGTAGAAATCATACTTGAATTTTAAAAATAACCCAACATCACAGACTGCGTGTGGACATTTTTTCCTGTTTACTACTTAATTTTGCTCTCTTCCAAAAAAGTGACATAGGACTGGGCTATCAACCACCATTTACATCTGTGGGCACCATAACCCAGTACTTAGGTCAGCTGGCTCATCCAGTGGTGAAGATGCAGCTTCATTTGTGGTGAGCCAACTTCCCTGGCACTCAGTTGTAGCCATGGCAATGCCACCACATAAGCCTTATGGTCTAGCTGGGTGTCTAAATCAAGGGAACTATAGGTTTTTCCCTCTTATTTACCTAACTGCAAACATGTCTTGAAAAACAATGGTTACAGCACTCAATGCCCACTTTCAGTTTTACCAAGTCAAGATGGAGGTGATGTGAAAATAAGTGGGGACCACAGCTAAATGCATGAAGGTTCTATTTATCCTGTGTTTCTTCTATCAGTTAACAGTTACTCTCTTACAGACTCTCATTCACTCTCAACTACCACATGTAAGAGTAAAATGCTAATATACTAGCATTTTAGAAGTTCCCTATATCTAGTCTTTTGTCATGGTTCAATTCAGGTCTTATTGTTTTTGCTTTGTTGACCAGAACACTTCTTCCCATCCATCTTTCACAATGTAAATAAAGGACCATGTCACATGTCAATTCTTTCACAAAACCTTCAATGACTCCACTTTACTGTATACTAAATTAATTTCAATCTTCTTCTAATACTAAGGACTTATACATAATTTCCTTTGAGTTTCTCTCTTACTAAATATCTCTGTGCATCTCATGCCCAAGTCACTGGACCACTCATCAATCTCTAATGTGCCATAAACAGTTTGTTTTTACTTACACTTTCTCTGCCTGCATTCCTCCAACCACCTCATACCACCAAAATCCAGTTCTTATTTCAATATTCAAGTTAAATGCTACTTCCTCCATGCATGCACTCATGACACAGACAATAGAAATGAATTCTTTAATTTAAATCTGGGCTTCCAAAGCATTTGGTAATATCTCTACAACATATGGCATGTGTGTGTGTGTGTGTGCATGCACATGTGTGAATTTAACAACAAAGCTTTGAATTTAATGAATTTACCATTTCCTATTTTGACTATTTATGGTTCCGAAGATCCATGATTTGTACTATATATGGTTTTGCCAAAGCACCTATTGAATTACCCACTGTGGAAAGTATATAGTAACATGAGTTTCGCAACTAGTTGTGAGCCAAGCCTGTGCCCCAGCATTCCAGCACCTATATTCTCTTAAATGGTCAAATAAAATTTGGGGAGATGGAATTATATGCTGGAGTAATATTCTTGAATGGTGGAATAGATATATGCCTTAGCAAATATGAAAAGTAGTTAACCTTTATTGACTAATTAGCATTTCCCAAGGATTATTCTATGAACTCCATTTGTATTAAAATATTTAGTACTCAACAATAATTTATACACTAGATACTGGTGAAATATGCAATTTACAGATATTAAAACTATGGAGAAGAAAGCACAGAACTCATTACAGAGGTATGATTTGAACTTAAGCCATATATTTTACAGTTTGTGCATTTAATAACACATTCTGCTGTCTACCAGATGGTAAATATGAATGGTCTACCAAAGGTGTACCACAGTTTACTTATCCAGGCATAGCGTATATCTGAACATCTTCTGGAGGCAGAAATCATGTCCTTTGGTTAGTTTCATCAATGGTGTCCAGCATTGTTCCCTGTATTTAGCAGAGTATACTACTAACAATAGGTTCGCTAAAATGATGAGCCTCAATAATTCTTTTCAATACAGAAAAAAAAAAATCTCATTCACTCTTAATCCTGCTGTCTGCCTAAATGCAAGGCTATAAATTCTCATTTGCCTTGGGATTTTCACTAAACATTAATTTAGTACATATTGGAGATATTTAGCTCCTTCATTTCAGCTATGTAAAGTAAGTACTGGCACAGAAAGTGCAGCATTAGGAGAAATCCTTAATCTACACTCAGGGACCACTTGTCAGAAGCAAAGTTGAAGCAGATTTGAAACACCTCCAAGCTGCCTGGGTCCCTAGCGCTATAACATATTCAAATTTTTACACTTTGACCCACTGCTGTTTAGGTAATTTTAATTTTATGAAAAAAAAAAGGAGTAATGAGTTACAGAGACTATAACATGGGAATTTATATATTCCATCTCTTTCGTTCTGTACTGGCTAAAGTGTACTTCATTAGCATTCGAGTTAAGGCATGAGAAGGGTGGTGTGACCAAATGCCCCAGTCAACAAACCGTTGATTAAAACACTGGGAAGGCTCAAGGATAGGCTATAAGTAGCAGGGAAATCATTAATAAGATGTTAATGAAATAAAGATGGGGCCTGGAAACCACAATCTGCTAGCAGAAATGCTGCCTCTAAATGCAGCCTACTTATTTTTCCTTCTAAAACAAACTGCAAATATATTGCCCCTGGTTTTAAATTATCTCCTTCATTAGGTTAAGAAATTACTTATTCATTGCTACCAAGTGGTTCTTCATCAGGAACAGAGTGTCCAACTGCTAAAATGTCAAAATCTAAATACTTAAACTGCATCTATTGGAAGAAGAAAAATCACTTAAGGTTAGAAGGTCCCAGTGGCTATAAGATCACTTAGGGGTTTACATATTTAGCTCAACAAACAAATATCTCACTGGACAACATCAATACTTGTTGGCTTAGGCTACCACTCTCTGAGGAAGGCAAATGGAATGAACATAATGAAGTGTGCTTTATGACATAAATGGACAATTTGGCAAATTAAAAAAAAATCAGCAGCCAAATATTTCTATGCTAACTGTCTAATGTGTAAAAATCATCTTAAATATTTTCTGAGTTACAGATATATTCTCAATATCTTCAAGCATACATGAAGACCTTTTCTTCAAGCTAAAGCCTAGGGGTTGAGGGAAAAATCTCTAAAACGAATATGTAGTTCCCAGATAAAATGCTGGTCTGTGTTGGCCTGGTGGGCTTAGAGGAAGCAAGTTTGACTCAGACAGAAAAGGATGAACTAAACTAGCAACCCCGAGTAGATTGACATGTCAGAAAATCAAGATTTCCATGATGAGATTTTTGATAATTTTTGTTCTTTAATTGTGCCTTCTCAAAACTGGAGATTCATGGAAGCTCCCTCTTAGTCACGCATTTACTATTTAGAAGAAAAACCACAATTGAGAAGAAATGTTTTCTATGTCCTCTTGCCTTATATTTAGAATATAAAAGGCTCTCACATAGACTTTAATCTTAAAAAAGACACTGCTTGCGATATGAGCCAAGTCTAAGTCGCACAACAGTTATTCCGAATGGTGTTTACATTACATCTCTGGGGTTAACTGCTTCTAAGTGCTTCAGCCTCCATCTTTCAAGGAGATACTACAGATGCTATTTGTTTCAAGAATGGACTACTGGAATGAGGTGGTTGTGATAGATACTGTCTCACCAAATCCTGTTCTTCAAAAGAAAAAAAATAATGTCCCCCTCTGCCCTTGCTGAGGTCTCATCCACACAGCACAGGACTAGAATGTTCATTTGAAGAGGTCGCCCACAATTTTGCATTTGTGCCAAGCTGAGGAGCTTGTCAACCCAAACTCTGCACTGGGGAAGTGCAGATAAGAAGATGCAAGACTTTATTTCCTAAACAAAACAACGCAACACAAAAGGAGGTGGTAGAGAACAAACCAGATTGTAGCTTAGAGTCTAACTCTGGGGGAGAGTTAATGAAACACCCCAGGCACTCTCTTTAAATACTGCCAGAGCACAAAGTAAAAACAATAAGAAACTCAAAGTCAGACTGGAAACAGAGGTGACATTGAGTTTTGTGGGAACAATCCTGTGCTCAGTGGGCCAAATCTTGATCTGTCAAGCAAACTATTACCAGAAAGTAATGAGATCTGCTATCCAGGGATGGGAAGTGACTTTTTTTCTTTTTATAGTTCAAGGCAGCTGTAACTGAATTTACACCTAAAGCCTCTAATTGCTTTCTCAATGGTGTAACTCGGAAGATTTTTATAAGTTCATTTTTACTAAAGTCTCCACTGTCCAGATGTTACAGAGAGATGCTGTTTTTCTTAAAATGTGTTTTGTCCCCTTAACAAACATAATATGAGAATCACCTAGGGAGAGGTAGAAAAATCAGATTCCTGGGTTGGGCTGCCAGAAAGCCCAACTGAGCAGCGACTGGTGGGGCCTAGAGGTGGCTGGAGATGGGGGATTTAGTCTCCACTATCGATGTCAGTTCTCCTATATCTTCCCATATAATATAAAAATAATTAAAAGTACAAATCTTAAATGCATTTTGAAATGTAGAGTGTTAGAAAATACTTCTATCCACAGCGAAATGAAACAGCCTTGAGGCAAACACAGTGCACATGCTACGTGAACACGGCTTAAAGCCCAGTCATGAGGTCCATTCTTCCTCTGTCCCCTTCTTAGCAGGTTGCTGACCCCTTGCTGCTTCTGCATAGAAATTCTAAAGCTAAGTAGGTCTGGGGCAGGGCCTACACATCCCATTTTTAGGAAGCACTACAGGTAATTCTAAGGTAGAGTCTGTTATTCATTCTAACGTTTTATCAGTTCCGTGGCAGCCACCTGCTAAGCAAGAAATGTTGAAAAACACATTTCAGCTTAGGCTATGAAAACAAGATTTTTACAACTGGGTTGAACAGCATATTTTCCCCACCCCCACCCAATACGAGAAAGCCTGGTACTTATGGTGCCAAATTGCAGAGAAAAGCTGTAGGACGCATATTGTATGAGACAACCTCTCACCAATAGAGGAAAAAAAAAAAACAAGCCACGTTTCTGTCCTTGACTTGAGAGGTGTGCCATCTCTATGTGTCTAGAAAAGGCAAGAAATTCACATATTCTACTGAATTTAGAACAGAACAGGCAAGTTATTTGTTCCATTAAGGAATACACTGAAGATGCCACTTGGATAATATTAAAAAGACATGAATCTCTCCAGAGATATCTTTATATATATATATATATATATATATATATATATATATATATATTTTTTTTTTTTTTTTTATATATATTTATTTATGTCTTTTACGTTTTGTATTCCCCTTGGGTAACCCACCACCAATTCACCTGTGATCCATCTCCGTGGTCCCTTGTGTTCTTTTCTACTCCATTTTGTGCCCTTATCCTCCCCTTCCCCCCACCCCCCACTGAGTGTCTCTCTCCTATTTGGTTTTCTTTATATTATCCGGAGATATCTTTACAGACACAGAGCTAATGAGATGCCTCACCTCTGCTGCTGAGCACCTTCAGTGCTTGGTGCTGTAATCCTTCATTCTACACATTCTTGACCAAATACTGCATTGAGGTATTTGTGGGCTGTTCTACCAGGCCAGTGTTCCTTGCCTTCAGTGGCATAGCTAGTTGAGCAGCCAACAGCTGTCTGTTGTTCTATGTAGCTGCCCTTTCTGAGGAATCTTGTGGCCTGCCATTCATGCCCTCTGGCCTCCACCAGTGCCTGACCCCCTGCTTTTCACATGTTGTCTCAGTTTCTCAGAGTGATCTCTGCCTTGGCTTCATGAAAGTATTGCTGTCTCTTCTTGTCCTAACACACTGCAGTAGCCAGTTTTGAAATCCAGTCAAGTTTTTGCTTCTAATAGCTCAGCTGAAACACAGATTACTCAGAATCAGGATATTGTCAGAACTCAAACATCACCTCAATCCAGGAAATCCATACTTCTGGAGTTTGACTCTTGCCAGCTTAAAGTCCCAAGTCACTAGCCCTTAGATATCAGTAGAAGTTAGTTCAGGATGCCACAATAGAATACCATTGACTGGCTGATTTAAATAAAAGCAATTGCTTCTCCCACTATTCTGGAGGTTGGAGAGTTTAAGATGAAAGTTATGTGAGAGTCTGGTTTCCGCTCAGGGCGCTCTTCGTGGCTTGCTACCTTCTCACTAAGTTCTCACCTGGCTTTTCGCCTAGTGTGGACATGAAAAGAGCAAGTGCTCTGGAATCTTCGTAACAGAAGACAGAATCCCTTCCTTATGGCCTCATTTAATTGATTCCTTCCTTGAAGGCCCCCACTCCAAACATATCCACTCTGGGGGTGGGGGTGGTAGGGCCACACCCCACATGCATATTTGGAATGGACACATTCAGCCCAGACAGCATTTAACTGCCAATTGTCCAGAGCCACACAAGAGGGGCTCCACCCACCCTGGCCCTACTCAGTTCTAGTTCACTTCCCTTTCTTACCCATCCACTCTGCAAGCCTGGTACCAAATCTGCAATATTTACAGTAACAGGCACAGACTACTTATACTTTTCTATTTCTCCATGGAATTTGCAGTTTCTAATTATTATATTTTTAACTAAATCATTGTTAATGACATAAAATATGTGTTGATTAAATGGGGATATCTACTGTTCTTCATATGATTGGTATTATAAACCAAAGATTGCCCAGATTGCTTTTCTGCCTAACTTTCACAGTTACATTTGGTAATTTGATATTAATTCAGGTTTGTCCTCAGCAATCCTAGTCATATTAAACTAAAGTTGTAGTTTCTATTTTTTTTAGGATGGTATTGATAAGCCCTTCAATGAATAGTTTGTGAAAATACTCAATAAAAATAGCAATTTTTGTGAGCAATTTTCACTACCTGAAACCCTGACAGAAAACAAGAAAAAAGAAACAAATTCTAAAGCATAAGAAGAAACATTCTGTGATGAAAGCAACTATGAAAAAAGCTTTATGCCCTGTGCTCATAAAACTATTTTTTGATAAAAACATACTACAAGATTGCATTAAATGATGAAAAATACTTGCATTTTAGGAACCCATTTCCTATCAATTCTTACCAACTGGAATTTTAAATATTAAGGGTGTTTGGGAGGCTAAGATGTGCATATAGCAATAACCTGAAATGCAAAATGTATGTGAGAATTATATCCCCTTCTTATTCTTGACCTCCAGTGAGCAACTAAGTCTTCTTGTTAAAGGTAATCACTGTGAACAGTTTCCTGTGCAGATGGTCCTTGACACAGATGGTTTCTCATGATTTTTTGACTTTATAATGCTGTGAAAGCAATACATATTCATTAGAAATCATACTTCACATTCTGAATTTTGATCTCCCCTGCGTGATGACGGGTGTGACACCCGTGATGCAGGGGATCCTCAGTGAGCGCAGCTCCTGTCAGCCACGTGGTCAGGAAAGCAAACAAATGGTGCCCTGAAGGCTGTTTTTCAATTTCAGTATAGTATTCAATAAATTACACAAGCTATTCAATACTTCATTATAAAATAGGTTTTGTGTTAGATGACTTTGCCCAACTATTGCCAAGTTACTGGAAGAGTTCTGTGCATGTTTAAGATAGACTAGACTACTCAGGTAGTAGCTTAGTATATTACATATTACCATAGCATAGCATAGCACAACATAGCATATTGTATTTGACTTAACATATTTTCAAACAATGTGCTTACAGGGCCATAACCTCCTGTAATCAAGGAAGCTTTGTCTATCTTCCAGAGATTTTTTTTCTATGCACTTTAAAACAAACATATGTTTCTTGAAAATAATTTCAGAGGTAGTTTATGCATATATAAATATATACATACGTATGCCTGTAAACATTGTTCTATACCTGGTTTTTCCATTCACACAGAGTTATCTCATGCTGTATAACGGTTATGACATTCCATCCTATCTTATCAGGCACACAATAATTTATTTCACCTGTCTACTATCTGAACATGCTTATTAATGGATATTCGATTGTTTTCAACATCCACTGAAGAATATCCTTATATTTTAGTTCACACATGTGAGTGTCTCAATAGCATACATTTTTAGTGGTAATGACAGTATCAGTTATACACTTTATAATTTCACTGATAATAATTAACATCAGCAGGAATGAGGTGCCACATAATTACCTATGTTTGGCAGCCTCTATATTCTTTTCATATAAATAAAGGCAGCACAGAGTGTTTCCGTATGGCCCATACCTGGTTTTCCACACCACAACACCTTGCATTTGATATAGTATCTTTGTCAAAATTGATGAAACAATATCAATACGTAATTATTACCTAAAATACTGACTATACTTACTCTGATTTTCCTGGTTTTTACATAATGTCCTTATGTTCCAGGACCCCATCCAGAATGTGATAATTACATTTAATTTTCTTATTTCCTTAAGCTCTTTTCTGTGACAGTTTCTTAACAGTCCTTATTTTTTGATGACCTCAACAGTTCTGAAGAATACTGGTATTTTTGTAGGAAGGTGTGGTTTTACCCTGGCTTCTTTCAAATTTTTCTGTTTGCCTTTGGTGTGTGTATACACACGTGCACATGTGTGTGCATGTGAGTGTGTATGTTTTAAAAATGATATACCCTAGATGTATTTTTTGGTGTTTTTTGGTTGGTGTTCTCTAAGCTACATGATTTGGCTTCTGTCATTAATTTTGGAAAGTTTTCAAACAGTACTAGTTCAAATATTTTTTATGTTCTGTTCTCTTTCTCTTCCTTAACATTCCTGGGAAGAATATACTGCATCTTTTATTAATGACCCATAGTTCTTATATACTCTATTTTCCTTTCATTTTTCTCTGAGCATTTCAATTTTCAAAGTTCAAAGTGTGAGTGTTTTGGGCTGTGACTTTCACAAGTTTTTCTCTAGTGAAATATTTTTTGCCTCCTGTCTCCTGTTGCGTCTCTGGTGGGACCATTCCCAATCTACTTTCTGAAGTCCTGATTTTTGTTAGCCATGTATTTTTATTCACCTTGTATGAAGCAGGAAGTTTCAACAGGGCTGTCATGGGAAAAATCAGCTCCCTCCAGCTGACACTAGGAAAAAAAATTGCCCTGAAGATGAGATCTTTGTTTAGGAGAAGGCTCTGGGAGTATTTCGCAATGATTACTCTTCCTTTCTCCCAGCAGGTGTGTAAGGAGACCTTTTTCAGATCTTCACTGTGAGAAGCTAATGCCATAAAATTTATATATATATATATATATATATATATATATATATATACACACATATATATATTAATACATGCAATTTTATCAATATTTTTCTTCTATGACATCTGGGGTTTGTGTCATTCTTGGAAGAATGTTCCTAATTTTAGGATAAGTTTGTGTAATTTCCTTCATGTATACTTTATAGTTTCATTTTATATTTATGATGAAAGTAATCAGGTTGATCTCAATAATATATTTAAAGTCCTATGGAAAATAAGAGAAATTAGCAAATAAGTAGCATTGTACATTAATGAAACATATTAAAAAATAATAAATAGTAAAAAATTGGCAGCCAAGTCCACTAAAGCCAGATCCTTTTTTCTTTCTACAATAATAAACATAAGGATTGAAAGGCAAATTTTACTTCAATTTAACATTTGGGAAGTAGGAAATAGGAAAATCACAACTCATAAAGACAACATTACAAAACAACCAGCATTTGCTTTCTTTCATTCTATTTGCCTGGCATTTTAAAATAATTGCCACCATAATGTGATTACAAGTTTATATCTTAATTATTACCATAAACTTTTTCCCCCACATTATCATGATTTTATGACATTAATGTAAGCCTTATCTTTAAAATTCTATAGAGTTAGGGATACTCAACAATTTCCAATTTATAGAATCAGTTTTATTAAACTCCCTCTAATGTAAAAGGAAGCTCAAAAATTTCCCCCAAATAATCTTTAATGATTGGAAACTGGATAAGTAAAAAGAGAGAATGAAAACACTAAACTGTGATCAGAGAAATTATTGCTTGGTATTAAGTTTGGAATCAGGTATGTTTTAAAGGCAGTTTGGAACAAATTTTTAAGTTACCCAAACAGAATCAATTTAAAATAAAAAGAACCAAGAAACAATATTTAGAGCTGTGTAAATGATTAAAACTTCGTAAAAAGTAAAATCCTTAATGGTAAATTCTATGCCACATATACTTTGTCTCACTTTAAAAAAAAAAACAAGATGTTTTCATTCTTTATCACTTAAGCAATTTTTTTTCTCCAAGCCTAGTTGCTTTAAATCCTCTTAATTTTCTACTTTTCCAGAGTAATCTAGAAGTGCTGTTAATTTTCCTCTACAAGCTATTAACTTAAAGGATGCTTGTTTTTTAAAGTAACACTGGAAACTGACAATAAATTAATTAAAAGGCTTTTTTCTATCACCTTTGCCTTGAGCTGAAAACTATCATTTGAACTATAAATCCAGGAGATTAAATGAAAATACCTCTGCAGCCCTCAGGCTAGTCTTATCAACAAAGTGGCCTAAACCTACAATAACCCCACTAGAATTAGCTAACAAATATTAAATCTATTGCCTTTTAATATTATCTCAACTTCAATGCTATACTAGTTGAAGTACATTTTTTTTGTTTTCACATTACTATATCTATAGGTTTTCTGTGATGTATTAAAAAATTGGAAATGATCCTGAAAGTAAAAGCACTGAAGTAACAGGTATACATAAGAGAAATCTGTCTCCTAATTCAAAGACAAACTATCACACACAAATTTAACTAATGAAATATTCAATTTTATATTTAGGGCTGGTCCTCTCTCTCTCTCTATCTTATTATTTGGATTAGTAAACACTACTGAGTTTTATGGCCTCGAGGTGACTGGAGTATTATGATATCTTTCTCTGCTTTTCTTTGCTCTATGTTGGTGAACTATGCTATTAATGACACAAACACCAGAAACCTATAAGTCATTTTCTCCTGTTAGTTTATTTTTTAATTAAAGTAACATTACATTATAACCTGGAGGAGCACATCATTAAATACATATATGTAATAAAGGAAGATGTGTGTATCTGTTCAGATACACTTTGAAACATACATATGTTTCCTCTAAATCATTTCAAAGATAGTTACGAATGTATATGTATAAATACAACTGTAAATCTGCATTTAAGAAAACGTAGCTCAGAGAGTAATATTTTCTCTTGGTTGGGGAGAAATAGCAGACTAGGGGGAAGGGAAATAAGGATATTTAAATTTTACTTTTGCTGGTTTGATTTTTTTATGTAGTAATTTTTCAGATATTAATATGTTAGTTAATTAACATTTTATGTTTCATTAGTGACAGTGCTGCAAATAAAGTAGATAAAATAGATCTAAAAGATAAACTTGCTGCATTTGTGACAACATGATTGAAACTGGAGGGAATAATGCCAAGCGAAATCAGTTAGATGGAAAAAGACAAATACCAGATGGTTCACTAATATGTGGAATATAAAGATTCAAAGCACAGGGTCAGACAAAACCAAACCAACAACAAACCCTAGCAATTTGACTGTAGAACTGAGAATTTTGGGAGGGATAAGGCAGAGAACAAAGTATAGAGGGAACCCAGCTGGCTTTGCGGAGGGACTCTGGGTGCTTAGTGGTGGGTGTGGTATGGTAACACATCTGAAGGATTCGATCAGAAGACACCTCTGAGTCACACAGTGTTGTAAACCAATGTTACTGCAGCAAAAATATTTAAAAAATAATAAAATAAAATTCTAAACAGTTTTCTTCTTAAATTTCCAGCTAGAAAGTCATGCGGAGAAAAAGGAGGGTAAATCCTTCTTGCCGTTCAAATGAGCATTACGTGTATATCACTATCCATCTAATTCACGTTATCTGGATTCTTGTTCTCACATATACAACACAATTCAACATACTATTTTAGTTATGAATCAGCACCTGTCTACATAGTTAAATTTTCATGCCAGAATTAACCAGATCACCTGAACTCTTGGCTTTCCAATTATATAAGCAGCACTCCAGCTCCCCCCACCCCACTGCTTCTCCTCTTCTATCCATAGTAGACCTGCAAAAAGAATGCCACAATGGTGGTCGCAGGGATTGAAAATGCAACTCTTAAACTTAAATCTATTTTTTGACCATATAAAGGATCACCTTAGCAGCCAAATAAAAATTAAAGTATTGATTTTGAAAGAAAATAAAAGGCACTGCGATATGTAAACAATGCACTTAGTGGTGACATTAATGGAAATATTTTTATGAAATGTACCTAGGTCTAGTTTTCTAATGCCTAGAACATGTTTTTTTTAATTTTTTAAAAAGATTTATTTATTTATACATACAAGCTGGGGTGCAGGCCAGAGGGGTGGGGCGGGGAGAGGTTTCACCAGAGACAGAGTGGGGAGCAGAACAGGCAGATCAATAGAAATACACTGCTGAGGGGAGCAGCGGGCAAGGCAGGAGAGGTCTGCCGCACTATGTGGGATTCTCCCCGGCATGTGGGATTCTCCTTGGCATTGTGCGCTGCCGACAGCTCCGCAGTGCAGCGCTCAACCACTGCGCCACCAGGGAGGCCCGAACATGTTTTATTTTGAAGTGTTTTTTAAATGGAAAGATAAATGAATGCTTTCAGTTTCCGCTACCAGTGAACCAGAAAATAAGATGGTATTTCCAATTCATTTTGTGCATTGTTTGTATGGATGATTGAGGCTTTGGGAAATTAAAATGTTTAATAAGCAAAGATTCATTTTTGTAGTTTACAAATAAATGACTATTTAGTTTTTAACTAGTAACTTAAGTATATTTATAACACACATTTGTATATATATATGTGTGTATTTATACAGATATGGTTCATAGTAAATTATATCTGTATTTTAAACTATTTTCTGTTTTAAAATGGTTTTAACCCTAGTAATAATACAAAACATTTTCTTTAACTTTATTTCAGCCTTAAATAAAGTAAAAGAGAAAGATTTTAAGGAGGCACATGGAGTGGAAAAACACTGAGGTAAAGATGAAGGAGACGGTGGTTCACAATATTCACTTTAACATTTCACTTCCTTTTTCTCAAATCCAATGAAGAAACAAGTTCAAAAGGAATTTGTAAACACGAAGAAAATTGGCAGTTAATAGAATATCTCTACTCATTTCAGTTTTGTAGAAACCTAAGTGAACCTACTTAAAAATCCCATTCCCGGTCTATTTGGAAAGATCTAAAAACAGCTTTATTTAACCTGACTTGCAGTTTCTATTTTTCTTCCAAGTCTTTCATCAAGAATAAGGTTTTAAAGATTTGTGAGGTGATAATCTTATGTCAAGTAGATATGCCTGCTTATAACACCTAGTCAATCATAGAAGAGATCTGTCAAAATCTATGGTTCAAAATCCTCTTCTAAGCTGGGCTGAGCTTTATTCACTGCATGCTAATGGATTCTTTGGAGACCTCTGCAACTGCAATGACTAAACAGCTCCAATGTGTCTTGCACTGGTTTCTTCCCTTCTCTCTTGCATACATCCTAGTTTAGGCACCATAACCTACACACAAATAGTGAAACCTTCTGCTAACTCCTCTTTGCCCTCACTGCCAGATTGCCCTCCACTCAAAGAAGCTCAAAGCTGGCAGGATATCATCCAAATGTGCAATGTCCAAAGTATTTCACATTGCCCTCACCATTTCCCCTTCACTGGACTCTCGCTCCAACTCTCCATTCAAGATAAACAGATTCTCTGAGCGCCCTCCAAACCCGCTCCATACAGGCACAGCCCTGACGCTGAGCTCAGCATGTCTGGAATGTCCTGTCCTCTCTGCCGCTTTTCAACCTGCCTCTTTGCCTTCTGATATTTCATCTCCCTTTAAGGTTGCTGTCAGATGTCAGTTTTTCTTTTCCTTCTCACAAAACTGTTCTTGATTGGCCCAGCAAGAAAGGTCTGCTTATCGTGCAAGCTTCTGTGACTTCAGCACTTTGTCAACCTCCTCTGATGGTTTTGGCATCCATCCCCTTTCTTGTTAGAGGCTAAGCTTCTGAACAACAACAGTTAATTCTTTTCTTCATACAGTGAAGTATCATCTAATGCTCCTTTCACATAATATGGCCTTAATCATTGCTGAGAATAAGTGAACAACTGAAGTGAAACAAGCTCTTTATTTAGCTGAAAACTTTTACAGGAGATTCTGGTTGCATGTAGAAGAAGTGTAGGTCAGTGTCTAAATTATCTTGACTATTATATATGTATAAGCACACATACATATATAATATACATGCACATGTGCCAGTATGTATATATGTATATACAAGTTCCATGCTTGTATATTTTAAGTAGGGGGGGATAGTTTCTTTACATTAGTGCTTTCTCCAAAGAAAATAGAGATCCTTGGAGACAATTGATTCTGTCACTTATTTTGAGGAGCTTTTCAAAAGAAATTGGTACTTTGAAGCAGTAAAGATGATATGACCATCTGTTTGGGTTTTTTCCTACCAACTCAGCTAAAAAAGTCTTCATGTTTCCTGAATCACTGACATGAATTTTTTTATTAATTAACTTATTTTACAATGTTTACTTTCTTTTCTCAAGTGCAGTCCTCCTCAGGTTTTCACCACATGAATTTTAAGACAAAACAATTTGATAAATTGATAATGCAAAGCTATTGATATTTTTACCACTATGCGTACGTATTGAACACATGTGATTAACAATTTACTTTTTAAAACTCAACAGAACACTGACAACTTAAATGTCAGAAAACAGGCTTAATGTCCATATTGTAAGACAACCATGTTTGTCCTTAACCATGTTTAAAGATATGAGATGCATGACTTAATTCACGACTTACTGAGGCAATCTTTCAATTTTACCTTGTTTCCTTTTCCTTCAATCCTTCCACACAGTAATGACTGGCATTATACTAGCACAGGAAAACACAATGAGCTCAAAAAGAATAATTCTTATGTGAATTTCACTAATATAGAGTCCTTCTCTTACATAAAGTGTAAGTTTCAAAACTGAAGCTAGTGATTTTCCCTAAAATCAGCTCCTCTGCTTGACTTAGTAGTTTTTCCTAATAACCTCATTTCTTTTCTTTGGTTTGAAGCCACAGAATTACCAAGGCCCTAAATATTTCTCACATAAAGTAGTTCAATACTGTTCTAACTATACGCACTAACTCCATATATATTTGTATGCTTTAAGGCACTGCACAAATAGGTCTATATTCACCTTCTTAAAGTTTATTACTTACTTCATTATGGACTAAGGATGCAAATTCACTCTTGAGACATCATAGAACATTGTCCCAACCTATTCTTCCTAATCTAACATGCTACATTTTTTTTGGTAAAAATATTCCATTTTCATTCTGATTCAATGACTATCCCAAAATACTCCACCCATACAACTATAGAAATTGTGACATTCCTTAAGAAATGTACTAACCAACATAATTGTCCTCTAAAGTCAAAGAATTCTCACAAGTGTTTGAGCTTTGTCAGTCTGAGAAACCCATATTTCATCATTTTCTAAGGAATTCCCCACATTTTGCTTCACAATGTCTTAGTCCACTAGCCTGTTCATTCCCATGGAATAGATAGGTTTATTAAGCATTGCTTAGAGTAGGTGCTCAAAAAACTTTTATTTTCTCATCAATTTTTGGTTACAAACTTTCCTCTGAATCCTATATAGCTCCTTTGAAGTCTTATATTAGAATATGACAAGAGTGATCAACCTGGTTTCCATACCATCTGGTAGAACAATAATAAGACCCAGTAAAAGAACTCCATATTGCTCTCAGCATGACCTCCTCTTATAACCCCTATGGATTTCTTTTAATTTTATTCTTCCATTTCTACTTTTGCCCATATCTAGTCTTTCATTTTGATGTTTTTCTCTCTTTCTTGTACTTCTTCTACCCCTCTTTGTCATAGGCCTACAGTGATATTTAATCTCTGCTAGTAGTACTCATGAATTAAATATTTCTGGCTTCTGGGATATACTATAAAAAATGATAATTGCCATTCCAGAATATTTCTAGTCTCTAAGTTAACCTCTAAAGCTGTAGAGAAAAATAAAATTAAATGAATTCAAATTAAATATGTTTATTTCTAAAACTCAAATGACTTGCCATCAACATATAAGACATCAAAGGAAATAAAAACAAAGCTAATATGCATGAGATCGTGTATGTGTGAGTATATATAGATCAACAGCTACCAAATATATATATTACAATAAAATAAAAATACTCAGAATGTCCCTTGCTTTCTAGTTCTAGTGCTAATTCAGTCTTACCATACTCCTTAAAATGAATTAAGACTTACAAGGAAAGCAGAATGAATCTAAACTAAAAATTATTGTAGCTACATTTTTTTTTTTTTTGCTGAAAAGTTTTTCCAACAGTTATGCTCTGTCTTAAGTTTTACTTTACATGTATGACTTTGACAGAAAACAATGGTTTACCCAATAAATGTCCCTCTTGAAATATAGGAATAAATTAAAAATAGTAACTGTAGTGAAACTGTAGATAATTTAGGGTGAATGGGGAGAAAAACACTTACCCCCAGTTGCCACAGTGATTTCACGAAGGAAATGGCCATAAAAAGGAAAATCGAAGGACAAATTCACTCTCTGCAAAGAACAACAATCAGAAAAAAAGAAATCAATAATGTGCATAATAGTAAAAGTAAAATGAAGAACGTTCCAACTTAAAAAAATATTGATGCTTCTCCTTTGTATCACTATTATTAAGTTGACTTTTAAAACCTGAATCTTGGATAATAATAAAGGATTTTTTTTCCTGGTAATTAAACGTTTGAAGTAAGTGAAAGGAATAAAATTGGGCTGTTATGGTCTATTGGTCTGTGCTTTATTTACAAAGGGAATCTGGAAGTTTCAACTCTGAATCAAGCTTTTCCTCTATTGTCACCATTGTTGTTTTGTTACCCACTGCAGATCAATTCAGTTACTGTGATGAGCAATTATTTTAGGGCTGATTTTAGTTGAATTAGTCTTCTCAAAAGAACAGAGCACACTATCAAGTTCCACTCAGTAACAATCAAAATATATTATTTTACACAATTATATATACAATTTGTCTTTTATACATTTCATAATGTATAAATTCCATAATGAAAAGCAGTTTTATGGAACAAGAGATCTTATACCTACAGGTGTAGACCTGATGGTATTTTTATTTTTTTAATGGGATAGATGCTCCAGATTCAGTACAATATAACTACTTTTAAAAGCACAACGAAGTAAAAAATGATGGTTACTGGAGAGCTACTTTTGTATAGCTGAAAATCGAAAATAGTAAATATATTTTGCCTGAATTTTTGTTATTTTATATATAACAGAGTGAAAACAAATAATAAAGGAAAACAAAACAAAGTAATGAAGAAAAATGCTAGACTTTATGTATGTTTGAAATTATCAATATATGAAGTAGGTATATAATTGCTAGTCAAGAAATAAAAACAGGGCCTCCCTGGTGGCTTAGGGGTTAAGTCTCAGCACTATCACCACAGTGGCCTGAGCTCCATCCCCTGCTGGGGAGCTGGTCCACATATGGTGCAGCAGACCTTTCCTGTCTTGCTCACTACTCCCCCTTAATAGTGTATTTCAGTAAATCAGCCTGTTCTGCTTCCCTCTCTGTTTCTGGTGAATCCTTTCACCCCCTGTACCCCAGTTCTTCTATACAAAACAAATAAATTTTTTTAAAAAGAAATGAAACTCTGTTAAAAAAAAGAAACAAAACAGCAAGCTATGATAAATACGATCAATTAAAATAAAAGGTTCCAGAGAGAAATTAATTATTTAGCTTAGATTCCCAACAGCACGTGCAAATTGCTTATAGTACAAGGTTATTATATTGAAAAGTCAACAACTTCTATTTTATATCTCTCCCAATATACAAATAAAAAAAAAGAGAAGCATATCTAGACTAAATTTACATCTTTCCAATTTTGCAAATGATTGCTTTTTTATATCCATCAGAGATTTCTAATGACTTATTTGGCATGAAATTAATCATTCAAAATTTACAGTGACTTTCAATTAGGTTTTCTTTCCTTTTTAACAAAAGCTACATTTTCAGAAAGGGTTTCTCATCATTTTATTTTGTGCTGACTAATGGGAATAATGAAATTCATTTGCACTGAACCAACTGAAATGAGTGATTACTAATAGCCCTAAAAGAAAAGCTTCAATGAAAAAATCATATATCTCAAAGATGTCAGAAATAATTTCAAAAATATATGCTGTGGTATATTGTTTTCCACCATTGTAATTGATTTCCATGCTCATGACCAAATTGGTAAGATTTACAAGCTTTGGGCATTCTCACTTAGAGAATAGGAGTTTGGTTTAAATGTATCTCTTTTTTTAAAAATATATATATTTTTATTGTTATTTATGTCTTTTACATTTTGTATTCCCCTTGGGTAGCCCACCACCAATTCACCCATGATCCATCTCCATGGTCCCTTGTGTTCTTTTCTATTCCATTTTGTGTATCTAACTAGCAAATTCTATCAATTACTACCAAGAAAGAGCCAGAGGAATATGACCATACAGTTATTTAGTCTTAGGCACCATGCATATTTAAAATATGTCTAGAATTAGATTCAGATACATTAACATATAAGTTAAAGGTGTTATTGAGAAGCAAATAAGTTCTCAAAGGAAATTGCTAACATCCTGGAGGAAAAAACAAACATACATCAATGATTGAACTGCTGCCTGGTTTAGATGACCAGTTTACCTCAGTTATCACCATGACCTATTTAACACTGATAGAGAATAGCAATGGTAATTTTAAAAGGTGTTACCTTCTCAATAGTTGTGAACTCCACCCATTTCTCTTCTGGCATTATTGACACCCTTCCCCAAGTTAGGTCACTATTATCTAAATAACTTCTACATAAATGTCTCAACTTCAGTTCTCTAAGAATTCATTCATCATACTATCTAGAACATCTTCCTCCCACTTAAAGTGACTCAATCTAGAACTGCCTTGTCACTGGAATAATGCCAAAGTAGTGAAAATGAGTTCTAAGACTTACCACTAACTGGCCCCATCTGCTTTTCACTTCCTGGTCTCTGCTCCAGGTAGCCATCTAGAGCACATTTCACTTCCTCGAACCTGACAACCTTTAACCGCTTCTGCATGAAGTAGGCTCTCAATCTTGTTTGGCCATGGATTACATATTCTTTAAGCCTTGGCCAACCCTGACATAAGGACTTAGGAGCAGACAATTGTTTGGAAGGTGAAGCTGAAACGTATTTGTAAAGGAAGTAGGAACAATGAGGCAAGGAAGAAAGGAAAACCAGCCACAGGTATATTATTGCGTGTGTTACACTATAGTCAGATTCCTTTGGAGACACTCTAAGAAACACTGGGGAAAACAAGCCTCCGAACCCTTCATTGGGGGTCAGACTACTGGGGCTGGGACATTTATCTATCAACTCCTGTCCCCTATTGCTCCTGGGAGTATAGTCTATAAAACAGGCATCAAAGGGAGATGAAAGAAAGTTTAATTTTTCATTAATTCTTTTACCCAGTCAACAATTATTTATTCACACCCATATATACCAGGCACTAATCAGTGGTGGAGGATAAAACAGTGACGAGTCCTGCCAGATTTCCTTCCTTCAAGGAATTCACAAAGTGGTGTGGGAATGACTGAAGGAGAAACAATAGGATCGGGAACGGAGTGAGTACTGAGAGAGGACATCTAACCCATGGAATCTGACACCAAAACTGACTGTAAAGGGAACTACCAAAAGTTAGTCAGATGATATCTGAAGGCATGGAAGCAGAAGGGTTGGTTCAAAATACACAGAAAGTAAAATTGGAGGACTTCATGATTCATTGGACATAAGTCAGGAGTAAGGGGAGGGCTGTCCAGAATAAAGGACGGAACTCCAATGGGTGACTGGTGACGCTCAGTGCCACCGACTGAGATGATGAGTACAGGAAGAAGAGCTATTTCAGTCAGGTGTGCGGAGACTTTGTATTATACTAAGTGATGCATCCTTCAACTATATAGTAAAAAATAAATAAAAATGACCCCAACTGTAGACATAACAAAGGACTTTCACCAACAGAACGACTAATAGAACCCTGAAGTTGTCACAAAATGCCATTGTAAGTGACAGGAAGTATAATGAATTAGCTATCTTGGACAGCATCTTTAATATCTGATGTAAAACAGTTCAGGAAAATTGTCATGAGGACAATAAATTGAGTTTTAGCAAAATAAAAAAATAACTTAGAAGTGACATTTCAAAGAGTATGAAAAGCACAAGTAGGGCCTTCCCGGTGGCGCAGCGGTTAAGCGCTGCGCTGTGGAGCTGTTGGCAGCGGCGGCGCGAGTTCGACGCCCGGGCGGGGAGAATCCCACATGGTGCTGCAGACCTCTCCTGCCTCGCCCGCTGCTCCCCTCAGCAGTGTATTTCTGATCTGCCTGTTCTGCTACCCGCTCTGTCTCTGGTGAACCCTCTCGCCGCCCCACGCCTCTGGCCTATACCCCAGCTTGTATGTATAAATAAAAAATAAATCTTTAAAAAAAAAAAAAGAAAAGCGCAAGTAAAATCAACTGAATTAATTTATTACTTCCTTACTCTATGTAAAAACTAATTATTTGGAAGGAGGAGCACAGTAATTTTGTAAGAAGCAAAGAAAATGTCACTTCATACTGGGGATGATAAATTTACGAATCATTCTTTGAAGCAGTTTGAAAAGGTACATAAAGAGATTGCACATGGGCTGGTGCAAATTTACAGCAGGTACAGTCATACATGACGATGACTTTTAAAACCCCATCATGCTTTTCCCTAACTTGAAATTACCGTTGGGAAGAGCCTTTCAGTTTCAATATGGATTGTACTCCTAAGCTTTCTGAGCCTGTCCACATCTCTTGTTATCTCCTTTATGTATTTTTCTTACGCCTACTGCTATATTTTTTGACTAAGTATTATGATCTCTGCTAATTCATTTTTTTTAAAGATTTATTTTATTTGTACATACAAGCTGGGGTACAGGCCAGAGGTGTGGGGCACCGAGAGGGTTCACTAGAGACAGAGTGGGGAGCAGAACAGGCAGATCAGAAGTACACTGCTGAGGGGAGCAGCGGGCGAGGCAGGAGAGGTCTGCCGCACCATGTGGGAATCTCCCCAGCTGGGCATCGAACTCACGTCACTGCTGCCGACAGCTCCACAGTGCAGCGCTTAACCACTGCGCCACCGGGGAGGCCTGCCAATTCATTTTTAATAACATGGGAATTATAGTCATAAATACACACCACTGACCTTTAACTTGTTTGCCTATTTCTCAGGGGTATTACAAAGATAAATTACTCAACACCGATAAAACTTAAAGGTAGAAACGTCTTAAGAGTTAAGAATCTGAAGTGGGAACATTTATAATCTTCAAAGTTATTTTTGAAAATGTCATTTGTAAAAACTGATTTTTTGTTTGTTTGTTTGGAGACAGCTTTTTTACAGTAATAAAGTCATACATTTCTGGTTTTCCTTAGTATTTATTTCATTTTGTAAAGAATAGTTGTGATGAAAATTCTGCACCTCTGAGACAAAAAACTAGTGATAACCAAATTTTTAATAATTGCTAATGTCATGAGTTCATTATAACAAAAGGTCTAAAAAATATAGAAAATATTCATTTATTCATTAGTCAATTAATGGATTAACCTTTAATTTCAATGCACATATTTTAACAATCTAGTTTTAATCATTCAAATAAAATTATGCATAAGGAGCTTATATTTGCCTCTTAAAAGCATCATGTTAGTGGGTTATTATTATTAAAATAAAATTTGTGTTTTTTCCAAAAACAACTTCAAAAAGTAGGTCAAATAAAACTTGCGTCATACTTTTCCAGTTAGTTTTTTAATGCCAAATACAACTTTTGTGAAGAATTGTAAAATTTGAGAAAGAAAACAATTTATTTGCATGGATATTTTTAGTAATACTGGCTTTCACCTGAAGTAACTGAATAAGTAATCTTATTTTCAGTAAGATTTCTATCTTTAATAAATAAAAAGTATTAAATGGATAATTTTTATTAGATGACTCCTTTATAAATAACTGTGTAATTTCATAATTATAAATTAAAAATTCATAATAATCTCATAATTAATGATAAGTCTTCCAAAAGGCATACATTATTTGCTAACTTAGTGGAAATTGAATAAGGTATGCATAAAAACCACCTAGAAATGCAGTCTTACTCTTTTACTATCCGTAAGACTTACATTTAATAATTTCCCCTCTTTTCTTAATGTCTAAAAGGGAAGGTTTATTATGTAAAAAAAAGGGAAAGGAAGAAAAGGATGCTTGCATAGACCCAAGTGGCAGAAAGAGCTAACGCTACTGCTTTGCAAAGGGAGTTTGTGAAACACCTGTCTTGTCACAGATGGGCAGGAGAGGTGCCTATAATCTTCTCTTAATGGGACTACATGGAATATTATTTTTTAATTTTCAATGTTTTTCTCCTATTATAAGAATCAAATGATTATATATCATCTGGACCTATGGGTTTCATTATTATTACTGAGGCAACTTTGGTTTGCAACACTTTGTATGTTTTATGGATGTGGTCTCAAGCAAGTAACACCTAAATGTTGTAAGCGGCACGTGATGCTAAAGATATATTATTGAATTATATCATATCATATACTATATCTAGCATACCATAGTTCATTAAAACTAGTTTCCTAAATAAAAACTTCTCCCTGTATGATTCATAACAAATAGTTGAAAATTATTTGATGTACATCGTTTCTAATACCAATGGAAGCAAATTGCTTTTCTAATAGAATCATATCAAAATCAGATATCATGTTTTGATGCCCTCACTTTTGCTATACCGAAATAGTCATTACTCTAATTACTAGTGTTAGGAGAATGAAATTAGCATTTAATATATCAGACATTATGCTAATAAGTATATTTTGCCCCTTTTTTAGCAAATATGAATTCTAAACTGAGAAGGCAAAATTATGAGAAACATATTATTTGCATAATCGGAAAGTATCTCACAAAAAGTACTTGATAACTACAAAACGAAAAATAACAACTTTATAGTGAAGAAATAAAATCTGGTAGACATCACCTTAAGCAGGTGATCAAAGTTACTCTCCACCAGTAAGGAGATCTACTGATACCATATGATTCCTGACATAATACACAGTGAAGGACAAAATACCATTCCAGTGGTATTCTTGCAAAATCATGTTTAATCATGAAGAAAAGTAGACAAACCCCAAATCAGGGACATCGTGCAAATAACTGGCCAATACTCCTCAAAAGTGTCAAATTCATGAATGACTGAGGAACTGTAACATTGGAAGAAACTAGGAGATTTGACAAACTGACTGTGGGTTCTAGTTGGGTTTTGGATAAGAAAAGAAGCATATTTTAGGAACAATTAGCAAAATTTTAAATAAGGCAACTTTAATAGTACCAACAATGATTTCTTGGTATTGACCATTGTAATATAGGTGTATAAATTATTAATATTTTGCAAACTATGTGAAAACTAAATGAGAATGCTTTCAATAATTTGTGTGAATTTTTATAAACCTGAAATTATTTGGAAAAAAAATTGTACAGAGAAATTACTTGTAATAAGTTCAAACCAGTGGAAGTAGAGGAGTCAAGATTTCAACCTCTCAGCCACTGCATCACTATCTCCCTTCTTCATTAAGTGATTCTTCTCCTTCCTCTTATCAGGTCTGCAATAACTGTGTTTTCACTTGGAACCCCTAATATTGTCAGGCTTTGATATTTTTGTTTTTAGTAGATATAACAATTTTCTTTACAAAGTAATGATGATGAAATATAATTAGAAAGCTCCCAGATGCATGAGGTCAAAGTCACAGAAAAAAAGAAAATTTGAGGAAGGTACAGAACAGCCTCCTGAATGCCAGAGTGATCTGCACGCTACTGAGTGAGGCCTGATCCCTGGTCTCTTCTTACCAAATGATGGGCACTGTCTCACCTATTCATTATTGCACACTCAGAGTTCATATTTTCTCTCTCATCCTCCAGGGATAGATCCAGGATCCTATTTTCTAAACTCTAGAACATTTATATTCTTGTATACAATTCCCAGTTGTAATTGCCTTTCACTGGTTTATCTACCTATTTACCTGTAACAAATTTATTTGTAAAAGTAAACTGAAAATTAGTAGACTGAAAACTAAACTGAAGGTAACTAAATGAAAAGTAAACTGAAAACTAGTAGAATGGTATAAATATGAGTATACACATGAATGAATGTAGATATAGGTTGAAAGATGTAAACTGACATTTTTTCACAATAGGAAACTATTAAAGAGAGAAAACTGGACTAAGAGAGGCAGATACATGTAAACAGCACTGCAAACTCCTTCTGGAATATCTTATGGTAAGATCCTGTTTCTAGGCTATCGACCTGAGTATTTCCAGAAATAAAATTACTACAGTGGGCAGGATAATTCATAACACCTCACCATGCAGGATTTTTTAATGAAATTTTAACCAACTCTCAACAACCTGTGGGTAGTGGAGAGACATGGGTCGTTAATCCAGTAACTGGAAACCTAATTAAAAGATCAAAATGTTCATGGAAAAGAACTAATCAATATGCAAATATATGGACAAGGAACTGGTTACTCCTTTTAGAAATAAAGTCCATCAATTGAATTGATTTTCTTAGTTAGAAATTCTAACTTCTTCAGCACATTTTTCATAACAGAACTGGGAACTTAATTAACCCTGCATATCGAATGACACTTGGCTTGGGACTACTCATAAATTAGAAAACAAAATGTAAACATTCTGCAGTTACCTGATGCTTGTTCATATGAACTTGAGGTTGAATGACCTTTTCCTCTTATCTTTTGACCTCTCACATTGTGTGGTTCCCAGAAAACACTCTGTTTACCCACACTTGCCTATACTTGCACATCCTGAGAATTACTGAAATTAGTTATGTGAATATTTACCAGTCAGGCAGAGTGCAGAGCATCAGGCTATTCAAGGACACAGAAAAAGTATTGCAGAATTTTTACAAAGAAGTTTTTGGAGGGAGGGGTTAAGAATCAGAAGTCACTTTAGATTTTTCACTCTGCCATAGAAGCAGGGCAGCGGATTCCACCAGGTTCTCATGCTAAGATGTGCACAGGTATTACTTAGGTTTCTTGTTGAAATACGGATACTGATTCAGTAGGTCTGGAAATATGGGGGCTACAGTTCTGCGTTTCTAACAAGATCCAAGTTCTGTTGATTCTGCCCTGGGGACCCCTCTTTGAGTAGCCAGCTTTTCTGTCACATATATTGTCTTTGAAACTCTAAAACCATTGCCATAAGGAAACTCTGGCAAGCCTGAAATGGGATGAAGGATAAATAGACTTGATTCTGGATATCATCATTTCACTTTGCCTGGTAGCACTTACATGGCCTGAAATCCTCTATTTAAGGAACTGAAACATGGAGGTACCTGCTAGCCAAGCAGTTTAAAGAAATAATTTGCAAGATCTCTTTGCAGGCTCAGTACATCTAAGGGTATTAACTCTTGTTTCTTCCTTGACCAGTGACCTGATCCTCAAAAGGTACAGAGCAGGAAAAAGATTCCTGGGCTTATCCTTCGTGGTTTGGGTATACCCTCCCTTCTCTCAGTTGATTACAATCTGATCCCCCTTTGTACCCATCAATGAAAATGACTGTTTCAAAGTTAACTATCTGCAAGATGACTATTATTATTTATCAATTTTTAAACTATTTAATTTTATGGGAACCTTATTTGGTAGGCACTACTGTTATTTCTGTCTTAGATATAAGGAAAGTGATTGGTAGTAAGTAGCATGCTTCAACTTACCCAGTTATCAGTTGTCAAAGAGAGACCTCAAATCCAACAATCTGTTTCTAAATCCATATGTTTAAACTCTGTCAAGTTGCCCCTCAATTGACATGTTAAGGTTTGAAATCCAGTGTGAAGCACATCAGAAGAGTAACCAAGTAATTTAAAGCTTAAAAACAGTTGTAGGCCAAGTTCAATTTTAATTCTTGATCATCTTCTGCTAACTTTTTTCTTAACTTTTTATTTAGAAATAATTTCAAAATAAAGTTGCAAAAAAAATAACCATAAGAGCTCCCAACATTGTTTATGCAGCTTCACCAAAATTTAACATTTTGCCACATTTTCCAACTTCAAGTTTTCCAAACATTAAATAAATGGCTATCTCTCAACACAAATTCCAAGAGTTTCTCCCCACGACACCTTACCCATGTCTACAGTTAGCAGGCAAGAGATCAGTCCTTAAGTACCTAATGTTGGCCTGTTTATTAGAAGTGAACCATATTTGGCAGTTATTCTCAGATAGTTTCTACATAAGAAATTCATGAATTGAGAATATCTCAAGGCCTCTCATTTCTAGAACCATTAGCATTTTAACAAATACCTTCAGTAAAGAAAGAGTGGACACCGTGGGTTCTGAATTCTGGGGGGGAATTCCATGCATGGAGGACTTTCTGATGGAAAGCCAGTTAATATATAAATCATGTGAGAATCTGACTATTTTATTCAGGGTTATCATCTACCGCCTATGTGTGAGGCTATAATTTGAAAAGAACAGGCAAAAATAAAGACGGTGGAAACTGGTATAAAAATATTTTTCAAAGTTACTAAAAATAATAATGTGTCAGGAAATCTCAATTCTGAAATGTCTTAGTCTTTTATCTTTAGATTTTCACAAGAATAAATCTACTTGCTTGTAGTTTTATTTACTCTTTAAAGAACATTCCATTCCATTTATATTTTGCTAATTTCGCTGTGCTACAAAACATTTTCTTTGCAAAAAGAGTCATATGAAAGTCTTATCATTTAATATCTTCAGGATAAGAGTATATTTTGCACTCATGTTTTTTTAAATTAGCCAAGGCTATGTTTTAATGGGCTCATGGAAATATCTCAGAAAAGATGACCAAAAATAAGTCAGAGAACAAAATCTAAAGTGAAGGAATACAATAGTAGACTTATTTATTCCACCCAAGACATGGTTTTGGGGTCCCTTTGTTTTATATTATCTACCACCACTCTTCCATCCTTGCCCCATTTATTTCCCCTCCCTCTTAACCCTGGATTCCTTTGGAAGTTTATTAATGTCTCCTGGGTTTTAAAAGTATTTTATATGAAATGGTCAAAAAAAAAAAGGGCAAAACTTGAAGGCAACTATAGATCTGAGGCATACAGCAGGGGAGGGGGAGGAAGAGGGCTCAAAACAGGAGAGAAGAACACTAGGGACTATGGTGACAGTTCACAGGTGATGTGGTTGTGGGGGATTTACACCTGAGGGGAGAAACCAAATACCATACAAAAATGAACAGTGATGTAAGAAAATTTAAAAGTTAATTAAAAAAGTATTTTATGTTATCAAATTGTCTGCTATGTAAATTTCTAGTATTTGTTTTAATCATTCCGATTTACTTTGATACACATAATTCTCTCAAGATCCCTCCATTTTGTTAAAAATGACTGCACATCATCCTTTATTATGGCTATATAATACTCCAGGGTGTATTTGTAACATGTCTTCTTAATCCAATTGTCTACTGATGGACATTGATGCTGCTTCCATGTCTTCCTTACTGCAAATGCTGCTACTATAACTACTGTGGAGCATACGGGGTATTTTTTTGATGTGGATATATGCCCAAGTGTGGGGTTGCTGTGTTATAATGTATTTCAAGTTTTAGTTTTTTAAGGTAAATCCAGATTTCTTTTCATAATGGTTGCACCACACCAGATCACATTCTCACCAATGTGCAATAGGTTCTTTTTTCTCCACATCCACTCCAACACTTGTTGTTGGGGTCTTTTTAATATGGGTCATTCTTTTTTTTTTTTAAAGATTTATTTATTTATACATACAAGCTGGGGTACAGGCCAGAGGCTTGGGGCAGTGAGAGGGTTCATCAGAGACAGAGTGGGGAGCAGAACAGGCAGATCAGAAATACACTGCTGAGGGGAGCAGCGGGTGAGGCAGGAGAGGTCTGCCGCACCATGTGGGATTCTCCCCGTTGAACTCGCATCGTGCTAGGCGTTGAACTCGCATCCTGAGCGCTGCTGACAGCTCCATAGCGCAGCGCTCAACTGCTGCGCCACCAGAGAGGCCCAATATGGGTCATTCTTACAGGTAAGATGGTATCACATTGTAGTTTTAATCTGCATCTCTCTTGTTAGAAGTGATGAACATTTTTTCATATGTCTTTTAGTCTTTTGGATATCCTTTTTGGTGAATTGTCTGTTCATATTTGCTGCTGTGGTATCCTTTTTAGCAGCGTTATGATCAAAAAGATTAATGGAAACCTCAAGTGTTCATTTCACTCACAATTTAAAAAGCTGAGTAGATTATGTATGTATGTATGTATGTATGTATGCATGCATGTATGTATGTATGTCTCTCTATGTATCATCAACTAGCTAGTTCAGTTATCACTGGTAACAGAATATATAAGATTACCTCATATGACTCTAATTTTATATAAAGAATGGTGCCAGTGATCATCCTCATCTAAAGGCCTGATACTGATATGGGGAAATAAGATTAAATTGAACTGAAGTATGATAAAGTCAAGTATTATTTTTAAAATGAATGTTCTTGTTTTTGAAAACTAAGACTTGTTATCAGCATAAAAAGTAATCGCTGTGAACTTTACAAGGTTCCTCTTTCCTAGAATCTTCAAAGTCCTTCCCAGGTCCTTCTAAAATTTGGGAACCAAATTTTAGATAGCTTAAATAATTGTGTGTGTGTGTGTGTGTGTGTGTGTGTGTGTGTATCAATCAGTAAAACAAATAATCAAACTTAGAATTTTACATGGAACTTCTAAATAAGTATTTAATTTGTGTCTTAAATATGATCAGCAGGAGAAGAAATAGATCCCTGGATGTATTTAGTGGCATTGAGGCAGGTGGACCAGTTCATATCCCCAGCATACAGAACAAAATTCTATTGCTTTAATCCCATGTAATTTTTATGGAATGGAACAAAAGTAGTGCTCTTTTTTTCATAAAAATCCCTCAAATAATACTTTCTTCAGGACAAAGAGAATTAATCTCAAAATTGACAAGTGACTAGAGAAGAATACTACTCTTAAAATGAATTAATTAAGCTAAAAAATAAGCAAGAGAGACACATGCAGACACACTCATCCCAATCTGTTGTTAAAGTAGAGAACAAACATATGAGCAAATCAAGTCAGGCCAGGTTGACGAACTGGGCATGTCTTCCTTAAAGCAAAGCAGCTCAAGTGCAATAAGCTTATTCAGCCAGCCAAAAATAAAAACAACATATTATTAGTCACTGTGAACAGAATTCAGGCAAAAATAATAGCCTAATCGAGATAGCAAATTATATTGCCTTTTGAGCTAATCATTTAGAAAAATAAGCACTTAATCAACAGATTTTCTGATGCACAGAAAAGATAAAATTCTGCAATATGAGAAAACAACAACTAAAGTCACCACAGGCTTCCAAATCTAGCTGTCGCAGCATAAACATTATGCACATGTAAGAATAACATAAAAGCTAGTTGAAACGTTATTTTCCTAAAAAATTAAGAAATCTTAATTGTTAAGTAAAAGTTTCTGTATATATTCAAGTAGCCTAAAGATTCTCACCAAGTACACTTTCTAAAATTTAAAACAATCAAGACATCAAAAGCCATACAAGTTTCATCAAAAATCTTATCAGCATTATGGCAAAGAAAGCATTTCATTTTGCTGCTGTTTTTTTTTTAAGAATCAATTTTCCTACCAATGTATAAAAAGTAATTGTTTAAACCCAGTGTCTTCATGTATAACAAAGAGCACATTGGAAATTTCCAGCAATTATAAGGAGGTATAATACAGAGATACATGTGCAGATTACCTCTCTCTCCCCACCTCTCTCCACAAACCCAAAATCAATCTATCAATCTATCGATCTATCGATCTATCTTCTATCTGTCTATCTGTCTCTGCCTATCAAGAATCTTACAGAATACTTAGGGATCAACTTATTTGGAGTTAATATCTTTTTGTTGTAAAGAATTGGGACCAAAAACAGCAGGGACTTAAAATCTCATTTTTATATTATATTCTCAATGTAATTTCATTTTTATCCTTAAAATTGCACTGGGAGGGTTGTCAAGACAAACATTTCCTTCTTTCTTCCAGGTTTTAAAATTAAGGAGCAGAGAGGCCAGAATCCAAGAAAATGAGTGTTGGAGTCACAGTTCATGACTTCTGTAACCCCAGATTCTTGCACCAGGACCCTGGTACTTCTCTAGAAACTGAATCAGAATTTCATACACTGTGGTCTGAGAAAGACAATGTAATTCTAATTCGTCTGGCTGATCAGTCCAGCTTTGTGTCCAGCAGTAAACTAAATGATATAGTTATAGACAGAATAGAAAAAAAATGTGGTATTTAATAGTACATAAAAAGAAAAACACAAGTCCAGACTGGTTCGTAGGTTCATCATCAGGTATTTCTAGATTTGCAACCTGACAGTTATGCACATTTGAATAAAGGACAAAAAGGCCAAGTACCAGTATTTGAATATAGAATTATCACTTGCTCTACATTAGGAACTTGGACAAAATTTTCACTTTTCTTAATCTAAAGAGGCATGTTCCTTTTATTTCTCAACTGTAAAACCAAGTTGCTGGCTTTTTTTTATATTTTATTTATATTTAAAAATTATCTTTATAAAGGTAACACTGATTTACAACAGTGTATATGTTTTAGGGATGCAGGTGTACACACCTCTAAAAATGTATGTTACCACATCAAGCCCACCGCCAAAGCACCAATAAACCTCCACCATTGTCCACTGAGCTCCCTCCTTTTTGAGTCCCCCTCCCCTATTCCTTCTAGTAACCTCAGTTCTTTTTTTTTTAAATACAACCACTGCTATACCTATCCACTTGCTAGCGTTGTAGAGATATTCTGCCTCCCTTCTGTTGCTGGGAATAAAGTGCCTGTGTGGAATCTGAGGATATTCTGCAGTGTATCCCACCCCCCCCAAATTCCCCAAGTCCTAATGGAGCAAGCAGGGTATCCCCTGCTCCCATCCTTCTGGTGTAAGTAGAGCAAAACACCTCAAAGGAGATTTCCATAGTCATTACCCCTAACATTTCTTTTCTTTTTCCTTTTTTTAACTCTGTCCAATCAGGCTTCCACTGTCTCCATTATGATGTGACAACCTGTCCAGGTTACTCCTGGATTTCCTTATCACAGGAGCAGTGAGGAGGCTGTGGACTTGGGCTGCAAGTAGGGACCCAGAGAAGCTGGGGATTGCATCATAATTAGATTGTTCACATGCCTACCCGGCCCAAATGGAGGAGGGGGTGTGCTTTACAGGATCACCATGCTGGCTGCCATCAGCCCCAAGTGCCATCTGCTCAAAAAGTGCCCAATAATTTGTGATCTCTCTGGAGGCATGGTTTTGTCTCCTTACAGCAGGTTAGGAGTTGCTGGAAACTCTGAAAGTCAGGGTGGGGAGGGGTGAGTGCCTTCCGGATTGCCAAGCTGGCTGCCAGCAACCCCGGGTGCGTCAACTCCCTGCCTGTTCAGCAGACAGTGTTCTTTGGGGGAGGTGGTGCTCATTGGGCTGAGAGGTCTAGAAATTGAGGCAAGTCCAGACACCTGGGTTTGGGAGGGGCGGCTGCCTTCAGATCGTGAATGCCAGCCACCAGCATTCCCAGGGGCTTCAGCTCAGGACCTGCCTAGCAATCTGTGTTATGCTTTGCTCTGTTCCATGGCTGTGGCGCACAAGGAGTTCCGGGAAGTGCTGGAGTATGACTGAGAGAGGAGAGGGAACCTTTAGAGACTGCCAGTGGCATTAGGGGTTCCAGCTCTGCAACCACCTAGCAGCCAGTGTTCTTGCAGGGGGCAGGTAAATGGTGCTTGCAGGCCTTTAGAAGAGTAGGAGCAAAGAAGTCCATGTGGGGTTAGGAGGCAGGTGTCTTCTAGGACTGCTGAGCTCGCCATTAGCAGCCCACTCTCCCCCTGCCCCCCCAGCAATCAGTATTGCATTTAGTAGGTGAAGCTCTGGTAGAATAGATGTATTAAGGGGAAACAGTGCAGATTACATAGCTAGGAGAAGTTGAGGTTTGGTGAGCTGGAAATAAATTTCCCTGCTTCTTTTAGGGGCAAGAGACAGGGCCTCCATACCAGGCTGTTAGAATTTGAAGAATTCAAAACAAACAATTTAATATACCAATTAAAACAAACATTTTGAGCAGCAGGAAATAAACCCAAAATGTCAAATCACTTACTGCTGCTTGCCGGTGAGTATTGGACAATATTCCGTGAATCTTCACTTTGTCCTTTTCCATTTGATCTATGTTCACCCACAAATCTCGGCTGGCAGAATCAGATGGACCATATATCCGAGATATATAGTAATTGTGATCTGTATCCTCCTGTAATGAGAGAACAATGTACATCAAAAACACTGACATGGAAGGACTTGAGGGTATTATGCTAAGTGAAATAAGTCAGAGAAAGACAAATACTACATGATGTCACTTATATGTGGACTCTAGTATGCTAAACTCCTAGAAGCAGAGCAGAAATATGATTGCCAGGGGCTAGGGAGTGAAAGAAATGGGCAGATGTTGGTAAAATCGTAGAAATTTTCAGTTGTAACATGTAAAAAATTTGGGGGTTCTAATGTACAACATACTAACCATTCTTAATAGTACTGTATTATATACTTGAATGTTGCCAAGAGAACAGAGCTTAATCTGATTCCTTCCCCAACACACACAGAGCAATATACACAAAAAAATATGGCAATGATGAGGTCTAATTATGGAGGTCTAATGCTATGGTGGTAATCATTTTGTAATATATAAGCTCATTGTTAACCTTCCAGAACTTCTATATATATTCAACATATATCTTAAACTTTTACAATGCTATATGTCAATTATATAAAGTTGATAAAAAGGGTTTAGATCACAACATGCTCAACTTATATAATTTCACAGTTATAGACAATTTCCATTAAAAAAGATAAAAAAGACAGTACTCAAAAGAAAATTGTCCTTAAAATTCTTTTTAAAACAACAATAACAAAAAAATGATCCTGATATTAGAAATGTTAGTTTCCTTCAAAATAGCCAAGTGAGTTAATTCAGGGAAATGAATTAAAAATATAAAATCGGGGCCTCCTCGGTGGCGCAGTGTTTAAGCGCTGAGCTGTGTAGCTGTCGGCAGCAACGACGCGAGTTCGAAGCCCGGCCAGGGAGAATTCCACATGGTACGGCAGACCTCTCCTGCCTCGCCCACTGCTCCCCTCAGCAGTGTATTTCTGATCTGCCTGTTCTGCTCCCCACTCTGTCTCTGGTGAACCCTCTCACCGCCCCACGCCTCTGGCCTGTACCCCGGCTTGTATGTATAAATAAAGAATAAATCTTAAAAAATATATAAAATCAACAGACTTTTTAAAGAAGACATTGCTAAAAAAAACCAAAACTTAGAGGCAAATGTGTTCTCTCTGTACAATAGTCTCTCCACCACAGTAATGCTAGGAATCTCTAATTACTGGCCTACCCCAGATGTCACTTTTGGAACTGCTTGCTGAAAACCTGAATTATAATTACTATTGAGAAACAATGAATTCAAACTTTTTTATTTTTTAAAATTTTTCCTAAGATTTATTTATGCATACAAGCTGGGGTACAGGTCAGAGGCATGGGGTGGCAAGAGGGTTCACCAGAGACAGAGTGGAGAACAGAACACACAGACTGACGGAATACACTGCTAAGGGGAGCAGCAGGGTGAGGCAGGAGAGGTCTGCCACGCCATGAGGGAATCTCCCTGGCCAGGTATTGAGCTCATGTCGCTGCTGCAGACAGCTCCACAGCACAGTGCTTAACCACTGTGCCACCAGGGAGGCCCCTCAAACTTTTTAAAAACTAGGGTTATTTTTCAGTTAATGGTTCTAGAAACAGAGATAACAAAATTTTTCTCTATAATTCAGGATTATTAAATTCTACCTTTATTTGAATCCTAATTATTGGTATCACCATGATGCCTGTTATAAAAGCTTTAGTTTTCAAGTTTTCACTCAATACAGAGTTTTGTATATTTTAAAAGGCAATTTTCCTGAAGAATGTGCAGAAAAATCGTATGATTCTGGAATAATTTGGACTGCAACTGATATTTTTTACCATTAAATATAATTGTGCTTAACAATTCGAGGCGTTAGTGGGTAGAATACATTTTAAAACATCCAGGCAAATGTAAGAATGTTTAGTGAATTAAGGATCTGTGATTTGAAACATATACTTTGGGTGATGAGTTCTATCAAATGCCTTTCTTTTTCAAAATGCTAATTGAATAAATGCAATTAGTCTTGAAGTGCAGTTAAAATAATAATCTCATGTACCGTTTCACAAGTCCTCATGCTAGATATACATAGAACTGACAACATAAAGAAAAAGTGTACTCTAAATGGATTTTTCCTCATAACCAAAAGAAAGAACAATACCCCGGATATAAAGAGAAGCTTGAAAATAGTGATTCAATGTTAAAAGTATGATTTTTTTTAACAAATAAAGATTCTAGCTAAATCTACAATTAAACTCTAGGTATCTGTATAAATTATGTGGCTGCCCATGATGAAAGACAAACAGTTCTGCAGAGAAAGAAGAGGAAATAACCAAGAAAAAAAGCAAGAATAAATTTCTATGCACCCCAAGAAAACTTACACATCCTATGGTTTTCAAGCCCTCCCTTCCAGAACACGACACAGACTACCTGAGTTCTAGAAGGTTAACAAGCGCTGTGGCTGTGACTCCGGCATGTATTCAATTTCTGCCACTCTCTGGCACTTGACCACTGGAAGCTGCAGAGGAAACACCCTTCCTGACATTGGATGCTAGCCTTTCTTCATGTCATTCCACTGGTCTCGACGTTGGTAGACATCATATGCACATAACTTAAGAAGGGCCAACGAGTCTTATAGGAGATGAGGTAGAAAGGAGAGAATTTCTCTTATTCTGATTACTAAGAGATGTGTTCTAAGATTTGAAAAGACTGCCACCATTTTGCCACCATGAAGTAAATCTTGCCTGAAGATACAGAAAACATAGATAAGAACAGTACCATAAACACTGCAAAGAAAAAGCCAGATCCCTCATCAAACCTCAGTGTGACCTAGCTGGGCTTATTCACTTAGATGAACCATTCATTCTCTTAATGGTTAAAATATCTTTAGCTAGATTAATGTCAACCAAAAGAATCCTAACTGAAATCAAGTTTCCCTAATTTGTTACCAGAAGAGACTTAACTTAAGGAACACTGATTTAGGCAACCTTCTCTATAGATTTACAGATCTGGAAAACAAACATCTCCCATCAGTTCTGGTAATCACACAAAGGAATAAAAACTTGCACCTAACATGTTGGAAATCAAGTCTGAATTTTATTTTTCAATGAATGGTATGAGAAGACAGTTTTGAAGAAAATATTGAAAGAGTTAAATTTAAATAATTAGTTTTTCTACCTTTTACTGGTAGCATTATAAAGAGGTCACCAACACTGAGGTCAGAGATGATATTTTTCTAGAGATTTATTTATTTATGCATACAAGTCGGGGTGTAGGCCAGAAGTGTGTGAGGTAAGGGCAGTGAGAATTTCACCAGAGACAGAGTGGGGAGCAGAACAGGCGGATCTACTGAAGTAAACTGCTGACGGGAGCAGCAGACCAGGCAGGAGAGGTCTGCTGTGCCATGTGGGAATCCCCCTGGCAGGGTATCGAACTCATGCTGCAGAGGCTCTGGATAGCTTCATAGTGCTGAGACTTAACCCGTTGCACCACCAGAGAGGCCCAGAGCTGTAATATTTAATTATCAAGCAGATGCTTGATAATGCTCCCAAATTCCCAAGAAATGAACAAGTATTTTCTTTAATCTTTCAATATAAAGTTCAGTATATGTGTTTCAATTAACATATCTAAAATTACTTGTTATTCCCCTTAGCCCCTAAATCTCTGTAGTTGATCAAGAAACAGTCTTAAAGTTCACATAATGTACAAGAACATCTTTATGTTTTAAGTAACAGATTATCTGCAAAAATACATGCTATTTTCTAATTGCACTTATACGGCTTTGTGAAAATATCCCTTCATTTTTACTTAAAACAGAGCTGCCAAAAACAATTTAACATAACATCTTTGAAAATATTGAAAAGCTAACGACTAGAGCTTAGTGTTTAAGTTCTACCACAGAAGCTTACCATTTGTCATGGCAACTTTTATTCAAAGAGGAAGGCAATTTATTGTTTACCTAGAAATTTAGAGATGTAAGTTGTTAAATTCCAGGAAGAGGTGTTTGACTCAGTTATTCAGAAAAGCTATAAAATAGACATCTCAAAAAATGTGACATCTTAGCGCTACTAAATTATTCAAACCACACCATGTCCTTTATAAGAGTAATGGTACTTAAGGAGTTGTCAAAGCCACTTCAGGCACAAAGATTTTCCTATACTGCTCAAAAGAAAACTATTTCTAACACCACAGAAAATAAAACAAAACACTTCTGTGATGTGCCTAGTTGTCAATTCATTTAGGAAATCAACTGTTACTTGAAGTAGACGGCACAGTAGGTAGCTATAAATCCTATAAATCCATGCTTCTCAAACATATCTGGAAATGTGCAGTGCTAAAGAAAAAGGGCAAACACCAAAAATAAAAAGCAAAAGTCATCATACCTTTAGCCCAACTGTTATGCAGATATCAGTTTAAGTATTTCCCCCCTCAAATGTTGTCTTCTCTTCTACCAAGAGTATTAATTTTTATGATGGAAAATTTTTATGGATGCCTTAAGTTACCAGAGGCAAAAATAACATTTGAACTCTAAATTCATTTCAGAGAACTGAAAAAATATTAATTATAAACAATATATTACAGGATCATCGCTATGTTATCCATTTGAGATATATGGACATATAAAGCCTAACCAGTTCTTTTAACACACAGTCAGTTGGTTACTGATCAAAGATAGGTTCATGATACAAAAATGAAAAAATGTTATTTAAGTTATTCTTGCTAGGTGTTTGAATATCTTGCATTCTTAGATTAATCACTGCACAAAGACCAATTTGAAGGTAAAGCTATTTTAAAATATTAATTGTATACACAGCAGCCCCATCTTATCCCTGATTTTGCTTTTCCCAGTTTGTTATATGTGGTCAACCACAGTCTGAAAATTTTAAATGGGAAATTTGCAGAAATAAACAAGGTAAGACTTAAACTGTGATGAAATCTTATGTAGTCCATTCTGTCCCATTCAGGACATGAATAGTTTCTCGGTTCAGTGTCCCCACACTATCTAGACTACCTGTACCAGATGGACTGCAGGGTAAGCACTGCAACCTCTCACGTCTTCTGAAGAAGGAAGAGGCAGTACAGTAATATGCTCTCATAGAGACAGGTCCCACTCACATAACTTTTATCACAGTATATGTTATCATTGTTTTATTATTAGTCATTGTTAATCTTCTACTGTGCCTAATCTTTAAATGAACAGTATCACAGTGATGCATGTATAGGAAAAAAACACAGTACATGCTCAGTAGTGCCCACAGTTTCACTGGTGGACTTGGACTGCATCTTCTGAAATAAGGGAGACTACTATAAAAAAAAAAATCCTCAAAAATAAAGAGTTAGGATAGATCTTAATAATCATAAGAAGTCATGTAAAGAAAAAAAAGAGTATAATAAAATAACAAAATAAGAAAAAGAGTGAACAAGCAGTATTTACATTAGAGGGATAAACATATTAGTAGCAACAGAAGCAGAATAAACATAACTAAATTACTATTTAGCACAGTCTTGTGAAAAGTACACAAAATGAAATGAAGAGTGGAATAAACATCAAATAAAAACAGAGAGAGAGAGAGAGAGAGAGAGAGAGAGAGAGAGTTGAGACTATATCCCACATATCCCATGAAAATTTACAGTTGGGTTTTAAATACTAAGACATTTCCTCCCAGAATTGTCTGGCTGTTTTTGACCCCTTTCTATGGCCAAAAGGTGTTATAGACTTGTGGCAGGCTTTAGGGCCTTGCTTTGGGCCAATCCCATTTGGGTGGACTTTCGCCCACGAGGTGATGGGTAACTTTGGGTGTTTAATTTAAAAACTATATTCTGGCCTCCCCGGTGGCGCAGAGGTTAAGCGCTGTGCTGTGGAGCTGTGGGCAGCGGCGACGCGAGTTCGACGCCCGGCTGGGGAGATTCCCACATGGTGCGGCAGACTTCTCCTGCCTTGCCCGCTGCTCCCCTCAGCAGTGTATTTCAGTTGATCTGCCTGTTCTGCTCCCCAATCTGTCTCTGGTGAACCCTCTCGCCGCCCCATGCCTCTGGCCTGTACCCCAGCTTGTATGTACAAATAAAATAAATCTTTAAAAATAAATAAATAAATAAATAAAAACTATATTCTTTGTCTTTTCTGTATTCACAAATTATATTAAAGTTTCTTTTTACTAAAGGTCTTATATGTTTTGTTTTGATGTGGTGGATGGCAGAACCCATTTAGAACAGGCAGGTTTGGGGGTTCTGGGGTGCCCCTCTCCCTGCCCTGTAACAACAGTAATCCCCATGGTACTACCCCAATTTTGTAAAATTTCATGCATCTATATATAAATATATATCTCTACCTACTTTCCTATCTATCCTGTTTGATTATGTATCTTTTTTTTTTTAAAGATTTACTTATTTACACATACAAGCTGGGGTACAGGCCAGAGGCGTGGGGCGGCGAGAGGGTTCACCAGAGACAGAGTGGGGAGCAGAATAGGCAGATCAGAAATACACTGCTGAGGGGAGCAGCGGGCAAGGCAGGAGAGGTCTGCCGCACCATGTGGGATTCTCCCCGGCTGGGCATTGAACTCGCATCGCGAGCTGCCGACAGCTCCACAGTGCAGCGCTCAACCGCTGCGCCACCAGGGAGGGCCCTGATTATGTATCTTTGGAGTTTCCTCCCTTAATCGATATTATTAATTAAAAAAATAAACATCATAAATACATACATATACATATCAATATGCATATATAAACATGCACATATACGTACATATGTAGAATTTATTTAATATCTACTGACATATACTGATTGGTTACTGATGCTATTTGGAGGGTTTCCCGACTTAATCTTCATTGTTTAAAGATTTTTTTGCATATACATTTTATTTTTTTATATATATTTTTATTATTATTTATATCTTTTACATTATTGTGTATTCCCTGTAGGTTACCCGCCACTGATTCACCCGTGAACCATCACCATAGTCCTTTATGCTCTTTTGTTCCCCGTTTTGAGCCCTTATCCTCCCCCTCCCTCACTGAATGTCTCTCTCTTATTTGGTTCCCCTATATTCCTGTTATGAGTGAAACCATTCGATATTTTTCTCTTTCTTTCTGGCTTATTTGACTGAGCATGATCCCTTCTAGCTCCATACATGTTGCCACGAATTGCATGTGCTTATCTTTTTTGAATGCTGAATAGTATTCCATTGTGTATATGTACCACATCTTCTTGATCCAATCATCTATTTTTGGGTATCTGGGTTGTTTCCATATCTTAGCTACTGTAAACAGTGCTGCAATATCACATTAATATGATTTTCCTCTTTTTGTTCACAGACAGCATTAAAATATTAAAAAGATTATCAAAAAATATCAATTGTTGATTCTTGGGACCCTAATATATATCAAGTTACATAAGGCCACAATGTTATATATAGCTAATAGATACTTTGAAAAGTGCTTAAAGAAAACTCCTTTAACTTAATATAAATAAGATACTCATATTCAAGGTAGACCTTCAATGCCTGTAATTTAAAATTGATGTGTGAAACAGCACGTATGTGAATTTTCACTAAACCTTTAAAATATCTGCTTCGATAACCAAATTGATTTAGATTGCAATGTTTTCAGTATTTACTATAAATAAAATCAGCATTCACCAACATGTATGAAAACATTCATTTCACTAAATTTTCAGCAGAGATTAGAGTTTGAATCTTTATAAAATGATTTTATAAAATTTTAAGAAATTTATGCAAGCATCACTGAATTATCTCCTTTGTTTACTTATTTAATGGAACCATTTGTTTCTCATATACAAGGTACAACATATTTTTAGTGAGAAACACTTTGTAAGAATGTATGAAAAGCAATAACTGAACAATTATTCAGTTACTGCCCTAATATAATCTGCTGGTTTATTTCTATTGAAGGACATATTTTCGAAGATCTCAGAAAGACACAGTTTAGAGACATTCGTACAATACTGTAGATATAGGAAAGAAAGAAAGCTGTGTTGAGTGGAAGATAAATGTGGTTTGTCTAAGACACTAAACTTTCAGGCAGGTTATTTGATCTAGTTTTCATGGGCCTTATCCTCCCCCTCCCTCAGTGAACTCAACTATGTGTCAGTCCATTCAGTAGATTGAAAGTGTGAACTTGACTACACACATAATTCATTCCTCTTTTGCCAGAGGTAAAATCACACAGAGGAAGGCAGGACCCACAGGAGCTGCCCCAGAAGGCTGCGTGGTGGTTTCCATCTGGGCTGGGAGTATTGAGGACACCGTGAGCTGTGAGGTAGACTACATGGAAAAAGATATCAAGCTCAATTTCTTTTTTCCCAACAAGATCAGAAACAGGTAAACTATCGGGAATGTAGAATGAACAGATATTAGGTCACATGAGTGAGTATTTCTAGTAGTAAAAAGCAAATGATAGTATTTAGTTTCTTTTTACTGAGTGACCATGTAATCTGTTTAGACCAATGTATTTAAACTCATTTGAAAAGCGTATGGCAGAATACAAAGAAATAATGAATTATTCCCACACAATTTTAGCATGATAGGAACAACTGCATATTACTCGCAAATAGCCTTCAGTAGTTTTCAGCAACTAGTTTCTTCAGACACTGAGGAAAATTAATCAGGAGTACTACAATTCAATTTGCCATGATAGTGCCAGAAGAATTAAAATCAATTCCTCTATCTCCTTTGATTATAGCTGATTATTGTACTAATTCTCATTATGCACATCTTTTAGGATTGTTTTCAGTTTCTTAAGCACAACTCTTCCAATTCTCTAAGGGTTTTTACCTATTTGATCTATTTTCAGCATGGTTATCTCCCTAGCAAAATCTGGTCTATGACACATAGGCATGATTTACTCTATCAATTCTTCACAAAAGTTTAGCTAAGACTAGTTATGTTAGAGAGAGGAGAGAGAAGAGGAAGAGGAGGAGGAGGAGCAAGGGGAGGGAGAAACTGACTGTAAGGGCAGATCATTGTACAACACATAAAAATAGGATTCCAGCGATATTTCTGCTATAAAAGAGTCTATGGTGCTATCCACAAGTAACTTCACAAAGGAAAACTCCTTAACTATCCATAGAGAGGGAAACTAAGGACAACACACTCATTTGTGATTTTTCAAAATAACAAAATCAAGACTCTACAATTGAATTAAGTGATTGACTGGACTGCCAGGTATTTTGAGGTGTGTTGTTAAGTGTCTGTGATAATTTGTTTATTAAATGAAAGAGAACATACTTTCTGCCTGGATATGGTATATATTTTTCTGTCACTGGTAGAAACTTTGAGCCTCTATAAGAAGGAGGATTGCAGATTATTTCCAGGCTTAGAGTGGTAAGAAAGAATGAGGTGGGGTGGAGGGAGAGAGAGAGAGGGAGGGAAGAATGGAGGGAGAGAGGGAGGGAAAGAGAGGGGAGGGGGGAGGTCCCCACATGGTGCAGCAGACCTCTCCTGCCTGCCTGCAGCTCCACTCAGCAGTGTATTTCGGTCCATCTGCCTATTCTGCTCCCCACTCTGTCTCTGGTGAACCCTCTCACCACCCTACACCTCTGGCCTACAGCCCAGCTTGTATGCATAAATAAATAAATCTTTCAAAAAAATCAGCAGAAATGTGACTGAAATAAAAGTTTTAAAATATGTGAGACATTGCTATTAAAAATGTACAAAATTAACATTAAAAATAATGTAACTCAAAAGAGATTTAGATTGAAATTGCCTTATTTTTGCCTCTAAAGAGTCATTTAAATTCTGGAATTTACTCAGTATATCAAGATGAACTAAATTTCTTGTAAAGAGCCTTTCAACTAAGGTTCTGACATTCTGTAGCCACAAGGCAAATAGGAAGCAATAGCTAGGTGTGGGGCTGAAAACCCTTCAGCTCTCTAAGTTGATATTGACCAAAATAAAGAGTATGCTGTTTGCTGAGTCAGTACAGGTAGCTAGCTATAGTTAGTATGATGGTACCATTCCAATAATTAAGAGGCAAATTCAGACTTGTTACGGGGGGTGTATGTTTCCTTGGAGACACTATGCATTCCCCCTGCACACTGAATAAATCACAAGTTTTGTATATGTGTGCACGTTGCCTTTCAAATGCACAAAATAATTACGATGAGTAAAATTTTAGTGTCACTGAATGTCTATAATTTCCATTCAACTGGAAAGAATCAACAATAATGGTGTGGCGGGCCTCAAACATGCTGATAATCAAAAGACCATCAAAATTCAAAAGGACGGAAATTTCTGTTTTAGTTGTACCATCCACAAAAGAACAAAAGCTCAAGTGTTACAGATATACTGTCTTAGTCTGCTCAGCCTGCCATAACAAAGTACTGTAGACTTGGGGATTAAATAGCAAACATTTATTTCTCACAACTCTGGAGGGTGGGAAGTGTAAGATCAAGGCTCTGGCTGGTGTCTTCTTTAATCAGGGTTCACTCTCTGGCTTGTAAATGCTGAAGTCTTTTTGTGTCCTCACAAGGTAGAGAGGTAGTTCTCTAGTCTCTACCTCTTCCTGCAAGGACACCAATCTCTGGATTAATGTCTCATCCTTTTAACCTTATTTAAGCTTAGTTACTTCCTAAAGGTTTTATCTCCAAGAACATTACGTGAGGATTAGGGTTTCGACATACGAGTTTTGGAGGAGAAAGTCACTCTAAAACACATATAGATATCTCCTTTATTAAGTTTGGGTTAGTAAAAAAGCCCCAGATTTATTACCTTTGAAAATTCATGTCATTCCCTAGTACTAATGAGAATTGTCATTCAAGGTTTTCAATATAGAAGGGCTTTTGGAAAATCCATACAATTCTGTCTTGGCCTATTTATTGGGGAAAAAATGAGAAGTGACTAATATTTATAATTTCAAAAGATACTAAATTTATAATTCAGTTGAGAATTTTCACATAACCCAAAATAGAAAGGTTAGAGAGTCTCTAAGAATCTCATTGCCAAAATTTTCACTACTATCTCCAGACTAACCAGTCTGGGGATTTAAGTGATAATAGGTATTAATTTATTTTTAATTAGTAGATTCTTTCCCCACGTTATTTTTCCTTTAGTGTCAATAAATGAAACTTTGAAGTCCTCCTTTTTTTTCTAATTTCTCCATGTCTTCAAAATTTTAGACCCCTATAAGGAGGCCATTATTAATAAGCAATTGATCAGTTGTGATTGTGCCAGCATAGGTTTAATATTACTTGTCATATTTAAATTCATAATTTAGTATTAATTTACCTTTGGAGATAGCATTTTGCAAATAAGTTAACTTTCTGAGCTTCTATTTTTAAGACTATGAGATGGAAGTTAGAATAAAGAGTCAACTCACACCACTGAGGTCAGGTCTACTTGAAATAAGCACAAAAAATTATGCTGGAAACTACAAAAATGCCATTAGAAGTTACTTTTATTTTGTTGACATAGGTATTCCACATAACAACAACAACAAGAAACTTCAAACATCCTATAGTTTTACACTGCATACATTTAGTAAAGCTGGGTCCCCTGCTTTTCTGAGGTCAGTGGGCATGTTGGCTAGGGGTTGGCTGGTTCCAGAGGGCCGAGGCACATGTTTATGCCCGCCATCTTTTTTTTTTTTTTTAAAGATTTATTTATACATACAAGCTGGGGTACAGGCCAGAGGCGTGGGGCGGCGAGAGGGTTCACCAGAGACAGAGTGGGGAGAACAGGCAGATCAGAAATACACTGCTGAGGGGAGCAGTGGGTGAGGCAGGAGAGGTCTGCCGTGCCATGTGGGATTCTCCCTGGCTGGGCCTCGAATATAGAACATTCTTCCCAACAGGAGATATTGTATATTTCCATTTTGTTGAAACAGCAACTTAACAATAGACTTAGGCAGCTTTAATTAAAAAAGAAAATCTGTAAAGTGCTTCTATTTGGCACAGAGGTACTTTTAACAATGTCACTCTTCCTTTCTAAGTAAGAAGTTAAAAGACCATTTGAAATGATAAATTCTTCTCTTATCATATCTTGGAAGGAAAATATTGTTGCCAACTCACTTAACTTTAGATAGCAGATGTAGAGGTCAAATAAGGGCAGAGCAAAGGAAGACAGATTGCAGTTGCTTAATGAACCATTAAGAATAAAAAAACCAAAAAGAAAAACATGGTCTGTTGAGTAATTTTGTTTTAAAATTACTAATGCAAGATTCAAACAAATATTTTTATAATATGTTTTGCTGACATTGCAGAAAGATTCCCTTCCAGGTCTATAAAGCTGACATTTATGTCTTGTGATAAAATTACAAGACAGCTAGAAGAGATTTTATTTCCGTGCAGTCTGAGAAGTGTGTTCTCCTTTTTTGCTTCTGTCTTACGAAATCATAGGGAGATGAGGGGAAGAAATCAGTGTTATTAAGCTTCTCACTTTCCTAGGAACTAGATAAAGAAAGACTCCAAGAGAAATATATGCAGGTCAAATATTTAAGAGAACATAGTCTAGTATAGAAAGTTGCTATAATATGGCCCACTTATTTATAACTTTTTCTTTTAGGTGTCACTTGTTCAAGCAAAAGGTATGTGTAATGCACTGATTATGTATATTGGAGGGCTTGAGTTAGGTGCTGTGATATAGACCCTGCTCTCCAGAATCCTACAACAAGTGAAATAATGCAGGTACTCAATACCCTCCATATCAAACAAGTATAAGGTAACTACTGTATTAAAGGGAAAGTCATCTACAAGCCTTCTAAGAAGGAGAAAATCTCATTCAACTTTGGGGATTTAAAAATTGGGTTGATAGAAGTCACGTTAATTAATATAGTCATTGAAAAATGATCTGGAACTTGAGACAGGCATTCTACAATATTTAGAGGAACTGACTGAGCATTGGGAAAGACCAGAAAAAAGCCTAGGAATATTACAAGAACTAACTGACACCTAAAAAGGAGTAATGTGGAGTACAGTTAGATATACAGATTTAAACTACACAAACTCTTTAACATAAGTATAGAAAGTTTGAACTTGATTCTATATAAAGGGAGAGTTTTTGAAGTAATGGATTAAGTGTGGACTGAGAAGAAACGATCTAGAAAAATAGGATAGAGCAGAGAAAGAAGAGATAAGAATCCAATAGCCAAGAATAAAGTCATACCAACTACACCAAGGTTACTAAGAGGCAAGACAAAATGGAAAGATGCTGTTGTGAGGAAGACTGGGAAATCCAAAATATCTGCCAGCATATAAGAGGGAAAATGGCGTGCAAACATGACCCTAAAGCATTTAGTCAGTGGGACACAACATGGAGAGTGAGAGTAGCTGGTGCCACTTAACAACTGAAAGCTGAACTTGGCAGTATTGCATGTCATTTTAAATGCTAGAAAGCAAACACAGGAAAAGAAGAGTCACTGGTTTCCAAACATAGTACATACCTATGGGCACAGAAACAGGCCTTGGGCATTATCAGATGTACCCGAGAAAGTCTCCCATGTTTCTATGCTTCTCTCACTGAGAATCTGAATAAATGTTCAGGGTGCAACAATGCCATGAGCTAAGGAATGCCCTTGAACAACAACAGTGGCTTCCAAACATTAGAATCACCTGCACATCTTTAAACAAATCCCAAAGGCCATAACACACACTAAATTAACTAAATAGAATCTGGGCTGGGTGCGGAATGTGATCCCAATGTGCAGATAAGTCTGGGAGTCAGTGAACAAGTACAACTATCCCTAGTAGGGGAAAATGTCAATTTTCAACTCTATGTGTTCTTTATCAGCATGATGATGCCAAAAGCAAGAATTTAAAAATACATAAAAATTTCTACTAGTCCTTAGAGAAGTTATCAAAACTTAAGAACAGCACTTTTTGAAATGTTGAACTTACTATTTTCCAAGTCACACACAAGGTCTATGCTTCCGAGTACTGTAACAGTAAGTAATAAATAGTGATAAATAAACTGCTTTTGAAATGGCAACACATAAAGTTCTAGTTATGTTGAAAATGATCTCAATAAAGAATGCTGCATCCAGATATCTCTACTTTCGTGAATATCAGATCAGGAGAATTTATGAGATGTTTTCCAAATGTTTCTTAGGTTGCATCTGTACATGTCACAAATAGTAAATTTGTACTCCTCATGCCAAGGTTTCTGCCTGCATTAATTTGACATAAAGTTTTAGGTGTTTCAATTTCCCCCAGTTGTACTAGTTTTAAAACACAGGCTAAGATAAAGCAACTTCAAAAATGCACTGGGTATGTTTCATTATTTTGAGATAACAATACAATTTTAAAGAATGTGAGTCAGTCTACAAGCATAACATGAGACTTTGCATAAACAGAGAGCAAAGAATTAAAGGAAAACTGAATGTGACTATACCAAACACAACACAAATTATAGATAAAATAAGGTAGAATGAAGTTAGATTTAGCTCTAGGAAGTTTATCCTTAGGTTAACTTTAAGTTAATCATTATATTTGAGGTACACAAAACCACAAATTGAATCATTTTCCTGAATTGATACCACTACACTTATTTTTCTGGTTCCTTTCAAAAGATAGCCACGTGCTCGAATTGGCCTGTTCACTCTTGTTTTGGTATTTGATAGCTTTGGTCGGACACTCAGGGAGCAGAACCCTTCTGTTTCCAGGTGTTGGTAGCTCAAATATCAACCAGCTGCTTTTTCTGTATTAAATATTTTCTCCTTTGATATTAGAACATTGAAAATATTTATTTAACAGACTTTTGTTTTAAAAAGTATACAGTCAACAAAATGACACAATCCCGCATTTATGCTATTTACAGTCTAGTAATTACATAAATATATACCTTAGGGTCACCTGATTTACTTGCATATTTCAATTGAAAAGTTCAAAGAAACCAGGATAGGCACTCTTAAATGAATGTTCTATATTAGAATTCTACATATATTCAAATACTTGTAGGAACAGACAATTTCCATTTGCTCATAGAATTCCTTTGCTTGGACTTAAATATCTAAATAGTTCTCTCCACTATCTACAAGGTGAATAAATATTGCTTAGAATAGTCACAAATTAATATAATGAATTCATTTAATTTGTAGATAAAATTCAGAATTTTGCTTAATAGTGAAAACATTAAAAGCAACCTAGGGGAAAAAGGAAGAAAATTTATGTCAAAGTTTTCCTTGGATTCTCTTCAGGAAGGAACATTATTATCCCAGATAGTAAGGACGGAGACAGTGGGGAAGAAGATGAAGGGGAAAAATTTCAAATGTTCACTCAGAGAGCAAAGAAGTAATAAATATTCCTTGGAATCAGATAAGAAGAGGCATAAGCAAACAGCACATCCGTATTCTGTTACAAAGCAGTATAAAATACAAAGTTCAACCCGGGTCTTTGCACTAGACTGTTTTGACTTGATTTATAAGTAATCAGTGCAATATGTAGGACATAGTTTCCCAAATCCAGTACATACTTGGTTCCCTAATGTGGGGGAGATTTTATGTAATTCATGATGGCCCAGTGGTTTTTACTGTAAAAATAATGCCAATAATGGTTTGCAAAACATGTAGAGGAATAATAGGCACAATTTTTAAGTCCAAGGAAGCAAAACAAACAGATTGACTTGAAAACTAGAGCTGATAATTTCTCCCAGACTATCTCATTTAGTAATAAAATCATTGCCAGGTTAATCTTTTAAATAAAGGAACTTTGGAAGTGGTTACTGGGAAAAAAGAAAACAACAACAACTTGTCATTTGCATACTCATCGAGACATTTATAATAGAAAGAAATATTGTAGATGCACAGCACATGTGAAATAAATAGAGTAAAATGTGAAAATAAATAGGAATACTTAAAAGAAGGTTTTTTTTTTAAAACTACATTGAATTATTCAGCAATTATTTACTCTAGCACCCTGTTATTTTTATATTTAATGCTTTCTTTTTCTTAAATGGTAGGTGGTAGGGTATATGTGTATATATCTAAATGTCATTATTTTTCAAATGAAAACTTTAAGAATCATTTCTTTTCCCATTTTGGTTTTATAGTTGATATGTAAACTCCAGAGCTACTAACAGTGCTTTTGCTTTGTCTGCCTTCCTCTTTGGTACACCGTTAAAGACTCAAAAGTATTAGTAATAAATTTGCTGAGCTAAAGGCTAGGGACTTTATCAAACTCTGACAAAATGCATTTTATTCACAAGCACTCTGGGAAAGTAGCAAGTTTTCCATCTTCAAAGTCAAAACTCTCCCTGCCTTTGAAAATGATAATAATGAATCTAGTAAATGAGTATGCATATGCTTTACATTTCCGCTTGGTACAGGGCCCTGAAGAACTCCTGATATCATTGTGGTTACCTGTAAGTGATTGGCAGGTGACTCTGCAGGTCAGAGAGCCACACAGGACTACTCCAAGCAGGGGTGTGGGGGATGGCAAGGTTTGTTGACCCTTGTGACATTCTGTAACTGAATTACCTTCTAAAGCCTTTACCTCCAAATAAGTCAGACTCCAACATATGAATTTGAGAGAAGGAGACACATCTCAGTCCACAGCACCATATATCAGTTAGCAGGAATCAAGTGAAAAAGCTGCAACTTGGTGCATGGAAAAGAGCTGGTGGGCACGAGGAGTCAGAGAAAGGAGATGTGGCTCCTTATCCTGGATCTGTTCATTTTAAGCTGAATCAAGTTACTTCTGATACCTCTAAAGCAAGAGTTTTGTGCAAGTCACCACTTATATCTGTAGAATCATCTACTAAAAAGAAACGAAATCTCACACTAAAAGATTGCCCCCAAACAATTATTTGGCAGTTACTTTCTTTTCTACCTCCAAATCAAAGTGAAATTAGGAATGCCTATAGCTATTTTACATATTATATATACTTACATATTGAATATTTAATACTATTGAAGACATGGTGATCCTATGGTCATACAGTTAAGTCCATTTTATTATTTTAGTAAGTGGTTACAGACATAGGTCAGACCACCTTCTATCTAACTAGAAGTTGAAAATTTGCTGATATTTCAAATTATTTTGAGTTTCTAAATTTGTCTCACTGATAAGTCTAAAATGTTTCAGAATTTCAAGAATTAAAAAAGATGATCACTTAGAGAAAATGTCATTGCTTAAATATAATATTTACATGTAATTAATAGTGTATGTAACAGTTTTTCTCATTTTGCTTGAAAACATTTGAAACTTATAATACCTACTCTATCATAACCAAGCAGTAGATTTCTCATGATTGCAATTTCATACAATTATATTTCAAAGGAACAAGAAAATAATCTTGGAAACTTTCTTCAAATAAAAAAGAGAAACCAAGAGTTCTAAAAAAATCTTCCACTTCTTATTTTCAATAGCAGCAACAGGAAGGCATGTATCTGGGCTATATTTACATTAAAAGAATGTAAAATAAATGTAAGATAGAAATCTGGAATATGTACCCAAGGATTGCATTATATTCAATTTAATTCAACTTAACATACAGTATGCCGCATATGGGCTAAACATGAGGTACCCCCCAGAACTTGGAAATAAGATCGCCTTCCCCTCTGATATGTTTATATCAATTAAGAACGCAAGGCTTGATAACACACATTTGTAGAGGTATGAACCTATACCACTAAAAACCAGATACAATATTGTAAACCAATGTTACCTTAGTAAATGTAACAAAAGAGAATGTTATTTGTCATCTACTGGGAAAATATTAGCAGTAGTATCTGCTAAAATAAGATGAGCCTATATTCTATTTTTGCCATCATTGTGCTGACCCAATATGCTTAAAAAAAATAAAAAAGCCAATATTTGAGTGTTTGGATATCTCTTGAGAAACTAGAAATTCTGACAGCTGGACCCATGTTCGCCTGCTGGTGGCAGAAGCCACCTCCTCAGGCCGGGCATTACTTTTCTGCTCTGTCACAGTCGCCAGGCCCTACATCCGGGAAGAATGTCCGTTGCAATGAATCAAGTCACATATGCTGCTGGGTTTTCTTTTTTCCTAAAAGACCTGGAACATTACCTGCATGACCCTGAGGACTTCGTCAAGACAATTTTAGTGAAATCTCAGGGAAACAAATTTGGAATGTGTCAGCACTTTAGGAAGTGGAAACCCAATCTGCTATATGGAATTCTGTTTGGAAGAAGTCTATGCGAAACAAAAGAGAGTAATCAATATAAAACAGTGGTTAGTACAACCATTCAAAAAAATGGATTGAGTTATTTCATGTTAGAAAAGGCAGATACATAATCCATCAAAAAAATGGAAAGAGATATTCCAGACTGATCACATCAGAGTGGAACTTGGAAAAAGGTCTCTCGTGATTCCCTACAGAAGTTAAAACATGGATTACTCTACTCAAGGAAGCCTGGGACCAAGGAGAATGCCTAAGGAGTGAGTGGGCACATGACCTTGGAAGGGTCCAGCATTTGCATGAGCCTCACCCCCTAGTTGCCCAGAGGTGCTGGCTCTTTAGAAGCACTATGATGCCTGCTGCAGACTGGCTAAGCCCGGCCAGCACTCAGGGATGCTAAAGATTCACAGCAGCAGCTTTGAGTTCTCTGTCATCACAGGCATGAAGAGATATAAGTAAGGGCCTTCTCTGTCCTCCGTCTCTCTCCAGGCACATGTATTATTGCAGCATTTATGTTTCTAGTTGTCTGAGAGGTGAAGCAGAAAGTAAAACAGCCATAGCAGAAGCAAAATGACTGAAGTAAGAGCAGAAGATGCAGCAGTGGGCTACAACTAAGAGGGCATTTCCCTGCACACACACCCTTGCCTTTACAAACTGCTGCTGGCTCACTTTGCTCTGCTCCAGAAAGTTGCAAGGAGAAAGGTTGCTAACAGTAATGCCACTGACTCTCAGTACTACTTTGTATGTGAAAAACTTCTTATCTGTAATTCTTTAAAAATACAGTTTGGTGGTGGGAATGTGGGTGGGGGGGAGAAATTGTAGCAGGAGCTTCAGTCAGCACCAGTAGATGCGGGACTACAGTGGATGGCGAGATGGTTTCCAGGGAAGCACCAAGGACCTGTCACTGTTCCTGTGAGCTGGGGAGAGGGCTTCTACACCACGGCCATAGGATAACCACTTCCTCCTCATCTCTGTCACCACCTTGTTCCCTCAGTCTTCATGTCTTCTTTAGCAGAAAAAAAATGGAACTCAGATCATTTGAATGTGGAAAAAATATTTGCAGCTGTGCAATGAACCCCAGTAGGCAAACTGCAATTGGATACACCATTTCTCTACTAATGTTAATGTAGAAAGGGCCAAGAAAAATATCAGGATTCTGTGGGTAATCTAGTTGTAGGTCTTGTCACATTCTATTTTACTTCCAGTCCAAGCCACAACTGAGTCTTGGTTTTCTGGGTCAAAAAGGAAGTAAAATTTGTCTACCCTTTCTGGGTTTTAAATCTTACCAGTTAAATACTACTCTTCCTAGCATTCAGTAGCATTGCTGCAAATCAATGGATGCATTATGGACATGCACAAAATATGCGGCATTGTTTCATTCTTCATGGAGTTTGCCATCTAAGCTAGATTTTCCAAGGTTTTGTCTTTTGAAATAGTCTGGTCATTTCATAGCTCTATGGTTTAGAGTGACACCCATAGTTTAGTGTGCTGAACCCTGCTTTAAATAGAGAGGCACCTTCACTTATTCTAGAAGAGTATTTCTCTCATGGGCATACAGCAATGAGACATGCAAAATGGCTTCAGACTACACAAACTGTTACAGTATGTGAGTTTTTTTGTCAAGAGAAATGTTTGGCTGAGATAGCAAATCTGCCACTGAGGAAGAAGTGGGACCACAATGATTGAAATAGACCCCTGGGGTTGTGTGCATGTGCTGAAGAGGGTGCAATGAGGGGAGAGAGAACCAGAGAACTTGATGGAGCAGCTCCATTATCTTGAGCCCAACATTATACCTCCTTCCCAGTTTTCATAATCATGGATCCCCATTATTTAAAAAGAATCCATTATGCCTTGATTCTTTTCATTGTGTCTTCTCTTTATCTTCCAGGGCAACAGCCCAGAGGGCATATTTAAAGACTAATGCAGTCACTGAAGCAAAAGGGGGACTTGGCCCATCCTGCATGTAGCAGTTTAGTTTTTATTTTATCTCAGTGAGAAAAACATGCTGACTGTATTACTCAGGGAAATAAGACACTCTGTTCGAGAGTAAACTACATGTGAGATAGATGGGCCATTCAATTTACCATTTATTTTTCCTATAGAAATAATTTTTATTTACACAGATTAGGAATACTGTGCATACATGTGGTGTGCACATATAGACACACAGCACATACATGCATACACATGCAGATGTGCATACATTCACTTAAAATTACAAAAATTCCTATTTATTGGTTTTGAAAAAAAATCCCTAGTATGCAGGAATTTGTTCACACATAAGGATTTTTAAAACAACTACCTGTGATGTCAAGTTATTCAGTTTCAATTTTGCCACTGTCGCTCAAAGGAAGACAATGGCACACTGGCACGGCGGCTGTGAAGCAGATGGAAGCTCATTGGTAAAGCACACTGCTAGAATAAAAAGGAATAATGTGAGAAAATTAATGTTTGTCCTGAATTCTGATTCCATGCTGTTAACTCACTCCTTTCTTTGTTTTTCAGTGACTATTTCAAGTTAGAAATCATCTATTCTTCCTAGGTACTTTATTATCAACAATTAAAAAGTCAGTAGATAAGCAGGAAGAACAGGCTCATGGACATGTGCCCTGTATTGCAATTTGCATTCACAAGAGAGGATCATTGAAAAAAAAAAAAAAGAAAAAGAAAAGAAAAAAGAAAAAATAGTTCCTTTTGAAAATGTCCATATATTTTTTCTTTTTTGTTAAGATTTATTTATGCATGCATACAAGCTGGGGTACAGGCCAGAGGTGTGGGGCGAAGAGAGGGTTCACCAGAGACAGAGTGGGGAGCAGCACATGCAGATGGTTGGAAATACACTGCTGAAGGGAGCAGCGGGTGAGGCAGGAGAGGTCTGCCGCGCCATCTCCCCGGCTGGGCGTTGAACTCAAGTCGCACCGGGGAGGGCCCTATCTTTTCTTAAGGAGATAAAAACGCAGTTTTCTTCATTTGTCCTTGTATGCAAATTACTTTGATTATATAACAGAATACATTACCTTGTCATTTTAGACCGTTACAAAGCAAAACAAAACAAAAATAATGCTTGAAGTGTCAGTTATGATTGTTCAGCAACAAAACAGCATGAACAAAACATGTGAAATACATTCTAAGTCAACTCCCACCATAGCAAACCTATTCATTGAAGCAAAGTAACATTTTGGCCATAGTGGCAAAGTGGTTTTGATTTCCAGTTAAGATTTTGTGGATCAGTTAGTAACTGAATTGTGGCTGCATTCTCAAGTCTTTGAAAACAATCGCACTGAATGGATGGTGGACAGAAGGGAAGAATGAGGATTTGAATATGCTGAATATTTTATTTCACTGGGTTTATGATGGCAAATATTACTGTCCACAGTTTTTGAGGAATACTACATATACAAAAATTTGTTTTAAAGGAGTTTTCCCTTTTAGGAGATACTTTTGCTATCTGGTGATAACCAGATTCTATAGGAAAAATGAGAAAAATTTCTAATGAGTACTTATTATCTTGGTCTGGCACAATTCTATAATTATTCATAAAGCTGTTTTTCTTACAGTCTTTGAATTGCATTTTCCCCCTTTCAATATAACACTTCTGGTGAAGATTAATCCTGTTCACTTGTAAAAATTATAAAGTACTATCTGTTCATTCAATGAACAGAGAAAGATGACAAGTCATTCTTTGTTAAATTGGTATCTAAGAAAGAAAAAAATGACTGTTTATATGTGTTTTGTAAGCTAACAGGTCATTTTATAATGCTATTTCTAATGGATAAATCATTTCTTAAGTTCCTTGGGAAGATTTGCTAGTATTCATTGTAAGAACTTTCTGAGCATGAAATTTTATTGATCTTGTATTCTATACTAGTTTTAAATGATAGAATGATAAATGTAAATATTTGCATTCAAATGTGAACCTATGCAGGCACTAGAACCTAGGACACCCAGATAATATTATGACCTAAAATTTTCTTAGAGAAAAAAACCTAAGAATCACAAAGCATTGAATTTATTTTTTTTAATTATAAAATGATCCAGACTAGAATTTATGCAACCCTGAAAGGTTAGGCAGCATTATTTTTAGGTAGAAAATTCTATCATAGTGTCACATATTGTTAAGTCTGGAAGTACTTAAAAGATTTCCTTAATAAAAAGTACCATAAACAAGTGGACATGTTCTTGTAAACAGAAATTCAATTCATTTTACAAGTTTTTCTTTTAAATTTCTTTGGCCACAAGTGGGATCAGCACAGCCCTATGAATCTAAAATAATGCAGGTAGACCAATGATTCACAGATACTGAGATGCTGTCTAAAAGGTAAATGTTAGTGTTTTCTGTAGCTTTGCTCTTTAAGCTACAGATTGTGTAAATATGTGAAATTTACAAAAGAGCTAGAGATCATTTGTGAAAGAGAAATAGTTTCAGCAGCATTTAGTCCATTGATTCAATTCAGTGCCATGAATTCCAAACTACTATTTCAATTTAATAGCTCAGGCTTGAAATACCATATAGAAAATGGCTCAAAACAATTGTTCCCAAGTGTTGCAAAGTTCAATTCTTCTCTTCTTTCTAGATAGATTCGACATCTATGTATTGCTGTGGCAAGAAAAGAAAGGTTTTCTTTCGGGGATGCCCAAAAAGAAAATTAAGGCAATCTCTTCTTATTTTCCATGTTACCAACCCTTCTTAAAAAGATCTTTGGATATTTGATGTCTTCCTTAGTAGAGCATAAAGTGGCATGTTAACAAATTTTCTCAAAACAAATTGGAAAGCAATGCATATGAATATATATGAATATATATGAGAATGCTTTGTGAAAGAGATCCTTATCTACCTTAAAATTGCTTCAGAAATATAAAGCAATGTAAAATTCTCCTGAACACTTGGCAAAGTATATTACATACCCCTAGTTAAAAACAGAAATACATTTTTTAATTGGCTAAGTTGAAATAGTCAGAAAATTTTAAATGTCACTTATATTTGTAGACCTAATAGTATTTCCATCCAAGTAACAATATTTAGCTGAGACACATGGGATGCCTTTAACAAAGGTCCATAGAAACTTCTTGGTGCCACATAAAATTACAGATCACTGTTTATCAGAGACCTATCTAATTTTATCAATGAATAACTCCAATATTACCCCAGATTGGTAAAAATTCATGCTGTCCACATGCCTGTGCCATCTCTGACTCTTTAGTCCTTGAGCTACAATACAATCATTTTATTATTTCCTTTATGATTCTGAAAAGAAAAAAAAAAAACAAGAAACAAAAAAAGAACTAGTCCTTAAGGAATAATCTATTAACATACAATGACACTGGTCTAATGAATAACCCCAAAGACCCCTCCTTGCCACCTAGCAACTGCATAGTTGAAGAGATTGGTTATTTGCCCTGAAGGAGATGGGCTGAGCCCAAATCAAACATTCTTTGGGACCTGAAAACCCCAACTCAAGTGCTCTTAGTGACATTTTTTCTAGAATTTTCTCAATTGCTATCAGTTAACCCTGGAGCACTTAGCAACTAGCTCTTTTTATATTTATTACCCTTGTACAATCCCATTTCATGCTAGCTCAATAGGGAGGGAATATAAATGGGACACATTCCTGCCTGGAGTACTGTTCTAAGGGACACCTCTCCATGGCATGACAGAAGAAAGAGGATAAAAGCTTTTCTGTTCCTTAGTTCCAGGTCATTTTTAATAGTCATTTACTCCATCACCTCAAACAGTTACAAGACCAGATACTTTCTGCATGACCAAAAGAATAAACCAGGATTTTCAGAATGACACTAAACTAAATGATAATTTTTTATTTTGAAAATAATAATTTTCATAAATTTATATTTTAACTGCCCTGTTGTGTGAGTTCATCTGAACAAAGAAAATAAGATAGCAAGATGACAGAATAGAAATTCAATTGAATAAGTTACCTGGATTTATGTTCTTACCATCAGTAGCTAATACAAAGAGAGGCAGAGGCTATAATAGGGTCATCATGAGTAGCTAAGAAACTGAGGTAGGAAAAACTCAGTGCAATATCCTTATAATTAAGCTCAGAATCTGGGTAAGGGGGGGGGAACATATTTCTTTGTAAATGGAGAATGCAAGATAATTCATTCTGAAACAATTGTTGTTTTGATTACATGACTAATATACCTATATGTATCATTCCAAAGACTATTTTTATGCCATTACTATAAGAAAACCCTGTTAGTTAACAGTGAAGCATCATAAAGATAATTCAGTTATTCTTGAAGGAACTCTTTGAAAGGTAGTTTGGGATCTTTTCCTTTTTGTTTCAATAAAGATCCAACATGTCAAGCTAATAATAATCTATAGTTGAGCAAGATATATGATACTCTATTTTAATCCTCATTATCTTTTTAGAGGAGAGCAATAATTGCAGAGAAGTTCTGCCTGGTTTACTATTTTCAGTGTATTTTCTCCTTCAAAAAATAAAAGTCCTCCTCAATATTCTAAAAGAAAGTGAATGGAATTAAATCAGAAATTTAAAACGACATGCTTTTGCCAGAACCAGAAGAAATTGATAAAGATTTTGTTGTCAGGTAATGGCAAACAGTGGAGGGAATGAGGCCAATTCTCAACCCACGTTAGCAAGGTGCTGTCAGGCTGTAGCATGCCACCCAGCCAGGGAAGGCAATGAGAAGGATCTGCAATTAATCCTTAGTCAAGCAAGCACCAGAAAGTTGGCTGAAACTCTGGTCAGAGTGGTTAATGTTACGTTAATAATTACAAGTCTAAATATTTCTGAAAACTCATATGCTCCTCCACAACTTTTCCCTAAACCACTGTCTTATTTCACCTAACAATAATTCTCACATAAATTGAATTCAGTTTTCCACCCTCTTAGATTTCCATTTTCAGATTCAGTTCCCAGTTGGCTCCCATGGCAATATTTTAGGAACATCAACTTATCTTCCTCTGTGTAAAATCTTTCAGTGATTTCAAGTTTCTTGCTGATAAATCCCGAACACCACAGCATAGTATTATGGACTGACTGTTTGTGGTCCTCCCTCCCCTTGCTCCTTTCATTGAAGTGTTAAGTCCTAACCTCCAAAGTGTAGGTATTAGGATGCTGGACACTTGGAAGGTGATTACTGATAAGGATGGAGCCCACATGAATGGGATTAGTGCCCTCATAAAAGAGACCCCAAAGAGCTTTTTAATCCCTCTGCCCTATGAGGACAACATGCAGTCAGCCCTCCATGAACCAAGAAGTGGGCTCTGTCAGCACCTTGATCTTGAAGGTCCCAGTTTCCCAGTGAGAAATAAATGTCTTTTGTTTAAACCACCCAATCTATGGTATTTTTTGGTATAGAGTCAGAATGGACTAAGGCACATAGTATAATAGTGAGTATAAAGTTTGTTCCTGGTCATACGTACAAAACTCTGTTTAGAAATGCCTTCTGATACTATCTTGGTGATTTGGTGCAGATGACACCATGTCCCTACATTAATCCTAGGTCTCTATAAAATCATACCTTTAGGTACTGATTAACTTAGGTGGTATTTCTCTTTCTTTTCAACTGCATGCCCTCACTGTTCTTGCTTTCCCATCTTTTGTGGAAGCCAATCCTACACCTACATACAATTGGGAAATTTCAGTTCACTTGAATCAAATGTGTCCTCCTCTTGGGTTAATCTTAGTGTTCCCTTCACATAGCTTTCTATTTAAAATCCCCTAAAATGGACATGTTTGCATAAAAAAAATCTACACCATAAATTCACATTCATATTTAATATAGTAACAGAGCTTTTCAGTATTAGGTGGGACTTTTCTTTCTTTTGAAAATTGTTACCAATCTGTATTATCACATTTTTTCCCCATACATAGGTTTTATCTTCAATTTACTGAGAGGAATAGCAGCCTAGGGATAGAATCAGCTCTAAAAATTTTCATTACTCATTTCTGTTAAATGGGATAATGTGTCCTATTACAACTGTGTGTGTGTGTGTGTGTCTATTATTGTAATTGTCATATCTCTGAAATTGAGAAAACTCATTTAGGCTTCCAACATACAAGAAGTAGAGTTCTCATTATCTAAGAACATTCTGGTATCTTCTTTATACTGCAATCATAGACTGGAGGTTCTGCCCACCTGGGGCATTCTGGTATTTCCCTTTTTCCCTGTAAAATAATAATCAAAGCAGCATATTCTCCTTTCATTAAGTATTTGCCAGTAATTTATTTCTTTTCAAATAGATTATCTATTAGGGACTGCAACAAAACATTAGAACATATGCTATAGCCTAGTGTGCAATTAACAATTGCTAACTTTTAAAGAAACACATGAAATACATAAAAATAAGGTGCAGACATAACAAGTAATGTTATGTCACTGAGGATAAAAGAGAGTTATTACATACATGTTTAGCAGAATGACTGATTCCTAGCTTTTAGTTACATCGTCACACATATTTGCTGATCATTCTCTATTACCCCTTTCTTATAGATGAGTCTTAATATGAATATAGATGATATGGCAGTAGCTGGATATGACTGAAATTTCTAATTTAGTACCAGAATTAGAAATCCATGAGATATGTTATTGGTGGACAAGTGAATTTAAGATTTTCCAGGAAATTTATATCCTCAAAGCCTTTAGCTAAATCTGCTTAGTGATCTAAGTTCCTGCATTTCAATGTGTGGCCGATGGTCTTCCCCTGTCTGCATCACCTCAGAGGCACTGCTCTAGGTCACAATGACTGAATCAGTTTGAATTACGAAGCTAACTGTACTCAATCTATAAGACCTAGTTATAATTTTTTTTTTACATGCCATCCAGGTACGTTTGAATCAAGGCCCCCAAAAGAGTCAGACTTGGCATTCTTTTTCAAAAACTTTCATTCACCCAGGAGAGAGAATATGATACTCTAAATGCCACATGTGAATCAGTGATAAAAACACATATTTGCTTCAATGTGTTAATAAGGAATTTGGGATTGCTATCGTAAAATGAATACTGATAAGTTACCAACATTACCACACAGGAATAGGCATATGAAACTGAGGTTTATAAAGATGAGTGATTCTCAGAAAACACTGCTAACCCCCTGATCATTCTAGTAGACACAGTGATGTCACCAGAGCACCACGCCAGAAACCAGAAGGGCAGCCAGTAGAACGGTGAGGACATGTGTGCTACTCGTTTTTGATGGTGTCCTGGGGTCAGTGAAGGTTGCACAAACAAGGCTGAGTCAGGAATGGAACTCAACCTTACCTGAAAGTCCTGGAAATCCCTGTATTCTCCAAACAAATACAAAAAGTGGCATGCTAGAGAATGTTGTATAATATCTCCCTTTTCACACCTACTATCAGAAGTAGGCACTTTTCTTCTCACTTGGCTAAGTGCTTCATGTGCACACGAACAGAGGAAATACAAGAATAAAGGCCTCATATAAATCAACATACAGATCAACAGTGACATTTACTAACTGTTGAGTACCTGCTCACACAACAAGAAATACAACTGCTTTCAAAACATCTTCACATCTTCATGGGAAGGACATTTTAAAAAGAAAACAATGACACTAGCAAGGAGCTTCAATGGCAGGAATTCTTTCACTGGGATACTGAGACTTACAATCCCTCCATTATCTGTCCTTGTGCAGAGCCAGAAAAAATACTATCACCAAGTTAAGATAATAAAGGCTATTGTTGATTTCTGAATGAGTTTGTGACCAAAGAGTAAATATGCTACTTTGTGTTGGCTCTGTCTAGTGAAAGTGGGCAGTGAAGTCTAGACAGTGAAGAAGTTGAGGAGAACAAGCACAAAAATGCCACTCTGGGTAGCTTCAGTCTCACTGGGAATCCAATTATTTTAACAGCCACAAGTACAGTCAGGGCTTTCAAGCAAATAATTCTGACTCTTGACATCAACTCTGAAAGCTTCTAAAAGAAAAAGCACACATTCTCTTTCACTTCCAATGCATATATTAAGCATTATAAATCAAAATGCTGATTTCTAAAAGATAAGATTTTGTCACAAGGCCCAGCATGGCGTAGTCAATCTATAAACATTTGTTTCCTTTCTTTCCTTTTCTTGTTTAACTCAATCAGGCGAAATGTGGTTTTTCCCAAAAGAGATAAAAGAGTGTTCAAAGATACTAATTCAAGGACCTGATCAACTTCGCAAAGAGTTATAGTTGTAGGCTTACCTTTCCAAAAACTAGTGGGATGCCAAGGAATGAAGATGGGGCTTTAGATCCCCAATAATATTCATCAATCCCAGAACCCCATCACAATCATCTCTCAGAATAAAAGCAGTCCTGTGCAAATCTAGCTTTAAAAGATGTCTGCCTCCAACCAGGTTAAAATCCCAAATCCCAAAGTTACTTTAATTACCTATATGCCAGTGCTGTCAACAACATTATTACATAATCAAAGTGCCATTTGTCTTTTCTTATTTTAGAGAAAGCAAAGTCAAGTAGAAAGGTTCGATCTTGGGACCTGGGCAGGCCTGGGTTTGAAGATTGGCCATTTTACTCATTAATGGGAGACCTTAGGAAAACCACTAAACCTAAACCTGAAATTGTCCTCTTATAAATGTCCCTGACACTATAACTGAACCTGGGGGCACAAATCAAACTAGGCTGATGTATCGACCAAGGGAGATGATACCCATGCTGCACCTGGCAGATGTTAGCACCAATCAGTACACAGCAAATGGCTCCCCAGCCCACCTCCCTCCATTTTACTGATTCAGGACCTCAATATTATGTGCTTTCACTCTGTTAAGGCAGAAAAGAGAAAAATTGCCTGAATAACAAAATCATGTCTATAATGACAACTGGTATTGTAATTAGAGGAGTGCTGTTTACATCTATGAGCAAACAGATTTTTTATTTTACAAGAGATTAGAAAACTTTCAAATTCTGCATAGAGATCACAGAGTTCTAGGAATCTGTTGTGGCCTTTCAATATCAGTAGGGTACTAGTTCTGGGCAGACAGTAAACACTTCTGCTTCTGTTCAGCTTTCTTTTCCTTGTGCAGCACCCTAGGTAAAGAGTGGTTTAGGGAAGAATTGTGTTACTTACTAAGAGTTGCTATAACAACATTTCTCGCCAAAATATCAGGCACTCTGCAGGAGTCAGAATAGACATTCTGACTTCTGCTCCTGGCTCATCCCAAGTTGCCTGTGAAGCGGCCTGGCTGGGGCATACAACAGCTAAGGAAATGGAGAAGGTTTTTAAAATTGCTGAGCTTATCACATACACAGAATTTCAATGACCTGTGTTTCAGATTTTCTGAAGATTCTGCTATGAGGGAACAAAATGATGCCTGATTCCGTTTGCAGGACTATTAGTATCTGCTTCATGGAGTTGATATTTTTTCCCAAGTAATGAATAGTTCAGGGATTGTACAGTATAAAGAATACTGTCTGGTGCTTACAAATTATATGTCTGTCACCCGACAAAATGTAGAAACTAAAACTTCAGATTTAGAGATTCAGAGAGAGAATATACAAAAGGAAAATGGCCAGACTGTAGATGACAATAGAACACTAACTCCAGCTTCTCCAGCATCCAGACTGGGCAGTCAAAGCACAATCTTGACCTCAATCAGCCTAGAAAGGATAGAAGTTGAGTAATAATTTATAGCTCCCCTACTTTTGTTCGTCATAAACAGGACCAACCACAGAAAGCCAAATATGTACCCTAAACCAATCACATGAAATGCTCTGCATCTAATTAGCTGAAATGCAGTTACTCCATGCCAACAAGCTTCAGTCAGAGCATACCTAAAGCCACTCTTTCTAACTGAAGAACTTTTCTACTCCCCTCCTGTTTCTGAGTCTCTGCCAAAAACAAGTGACTGTACATAACTCCATTGCTAGAGCAAAACTAAGTAAATAGCCTTTGTTCTCAGTTGGGTAGTTTTCTCTTATTTCCATATAATTTACAAGTTTGTTTCTATTTTATATCCTTTACTAACACGATCATAGTCTATGAATTTCAGTGCTAAGGACTATGGAAACTTAACCAATGTCATGCCAACCTGAGTCCTCTGGGAGACCCAAAAATCTAAAATTTGCCGTAAGCAAACTTGCATACTGACCAAACTTATATCCTACCATCCTCCTTCCACTTGCTGGCTCCAACCATAACAAAGAATTAATTGCAGTTACAGAACTGCCACCATTTAGCACTGATAAGTCCCATGCCCCAGGAAACCCCTCAGTACCAAGAAAAGTGGGATAGTTGGTCACCTTCTAAGACACTTCAGCATACCATGCCCTTCTGTGGCTCGACTCAGGAATTGTGAATACAATTCATTCTGCCCGTAATCTCCTCTCTTTCCACTGACAAACCAGTTACCAATAGAGTGAACTCCTTTCAAATCTCTCAAACCCCTTCCTAAATGCCCACTCCTGGGTAAAGCCTCTCTTGACAGCTGCTTGTCGGCCAATCACAAGCCAGGTTGTTCACTTTCTCATCCATGCTGCACTATAGTCTCTGTACATTTCTGTACATGTCAACATGGCATGAGATCATTTGGCCAAGACAGTCAGACCCTCTTATACAATGGATTTTGCAGGCAGGTGCTGTATTGTATTCATTCTCACGTGCCCTCATTGTCATCATCACACCAAGTCCATGTTTGCCTGTTTCATGAGTAAATTAATTCATGAGTGATTAAATGGTTTAGATAAAGTAATTATTATTAGTTTACTAATGCAGTTATTATTTATAATTGAATTACTGAATATTAACAAATGATTTATTAATGAATTAAATAGATCTTTATAAAAAAGTCCCAAATCTCTAGAGTAAGCTAAAAGGAAAGCTTATTTATATTCCTTTGTGGAAGTTGGGCACCTTAGTCGAATTGCATTCATTATTCCATTTCAATATCCTAGGTTACTTAACTACCTCAATCTGGGTGGTGTTGTCCTGCCCATCATCCAGCAGGTCTGTGAAGCCTCGAGGCTCTGGGGAGTCTTGACCCAGGCTTGCTCGGTTTGTGTCTACTGCCTGAAGAGAATCTGAGTTCCTTTTCCACCGGTGGCTGAAAGCATATGTGTCTACTTCCACATCCTCTTCCGTTTGAGGGAAGACATGAGCAGCTTGATATCGCCAGTCTGTTTAAAAATAAGATAAAATGATGAGTTTCTACTAGTTATAAAACATATCTATTCTACTAAGCAGAAAATAAAATTCTGCTAGTCATTAAATAGGAAATTAACTCAAAACAATGAAATATGTTAAGTTGTAATATTTTGAATTAGCACAAACATCTCTCAGTAGAATGCAATTTGAGGGCACACCAAAAGTCGTGACAATGGTTAATGTTTAGATCCAGCAGAGTCCCTAAAACAGATGCACAGCCCTAAAGCAATGCATTTTTATTTCTTTCCCTCCCTGCCCTCCACATATACTTCATCAACATTCTCTAGTTGTTCTGAGAAAACAAGCTCCAATACAAACAAAGAAATGAAACCAAGTAATGTTCAGCATATATGAAAATAAAAGTCAGACATTATTAACTGTATTCTTATAGTCGTTTCACATGACTATAAGTTGTCACGGACAGCAAAGAGACAGCAATGTATCTGAACAGGTAAATAATAAACGGAATGATCTGTGTGTAAATGTACTAATCTACCTTCCAAGCTCACAAGCCAGACTTGGTTCATTGCCTACCTCATCTAATAAGCAAAACCTCAGGAGGCATCACAAATGCTCTAGCTCATTTATGTTATTCTCACCTTGGAATCTTGTCAGGTGGTAAAGGATGACACTGATGGGCACTTAGAGAAATAGATGGGAAGGCAAGAAGATCAAATCACAAAGGTATTTTAAAGCCATCTGTGGGGACTGGCCTTGCTGACCCAGCTCATCCTGCTACTACAGGAGGGAAAATTAGATTTAATCATTACTCCTAGTCTTTCATTTCAGTAGGTCAGCAGGGGAAGGTATACCACATATATGGGAAATTCAGTTTCTGATCAAGAAGAACATCCCTCTTCTACACAACTGTTACCAAAGATATGAACTGACATGCTTTATAACTAGCAGGATATGGGTTCAAAAAGGGCTTAGAGAGTCAATGATTTGATTATAGTTGTGATGGTCCCTTCAATGCAAGAACATTTAAAAAAAAAAACTCGAAGTGTATTTAACCCAGTTAATAATACTATTAAATCAGATATTTCAGACAACTAGTTAAGGCTACCCTACTAGTCACATGCAAATGGTCTAAGATATCTCCCCTTCAACTCAGAAATGTGCTAATAATTCTTCCAGACAAAATTCAGCTGTTTACCATGAACTTAAAAAGATCATCCACTGCCTAGTGCCTTAAGAGATACAACCCAGAGAGAAACACTACTGCAGTGTCTTTAATCTAGACCTTTCCAAGAACTCATATTATGGCTTAAAAGAACCATGATGGAAATGGCCAAGAAATACACAGAAAAACCCAATAACCAGAAAATTACAGAACTGTGTTGAATTCATAGAATTATTGTAAGGTTGAAAAAATTTATACATGTAAATGGTTGATCATGGTCCTCTCCTGTCCCTCAATATAGTAAATATTCAGTAAGTATGATTAATGAGTATTGTCATTTTCACTGTATAAAATGTTTCTTTTTTAACACTATATTCTCTACTGTGAATGGTCATCATAAATGTTGGTTGACTGAGTAAATGAATCAATGAATTAATTGTTGGGAGTTTGGAGTAAGAATGATAAGAGGAAGAATTCATTAATGGAAGAAATTATGTACATGACCTGGTCTAGAAATCATTCTTAGAATTGTTTGATATAATTTACAAAACTCATTACACTGTGTTACCCTATATTTTAAATACCAGTGAAAATATCTTACCTGCAAAAGCAGATAGCTTTCCCTGAGGATGTGTCAGGCTCTAAGACCTACGATTCTAGGCAAAGCTATATAAAGAAATTTTATTTGCCTTCTATATGTATATATCCTGCCTCATTACCAAAAATATATGAGGTAGCTTACAACCAAACTAAGAAATAAAGTTGTATAACAGTCCAATAAGACCTTCTAGCACACCACTTAGGTCAACTACCAAGATGTTCATCTACCATGGTGGCGGTTACCTGAATATAAATAATTATGTGGGAACAATTAAAAATCTATACAGGATCCTTGGTAGAATATAAACCTAGAAAATGAATGAATAAGTATAATGCAGTTAATGGATCGAATGACCTTAGTTATAAAAATGACTTTAAAAATAATTATACAAAGGGAATGTCTTAATGAAAGGTTTGTCAGTGCTCTATAGTGTAAATCAGAAAAAATATACTTAATACTTAGTCTTCATTAAAATTTTCAAAACAGAATTTCAAAGCAACTCTTGTTTTCTTTAAAATAAGTGCTAATTGTCCCTTTCCTGTTTAATATTACCATTTTCTTTTTGTATATTGATAACATAAGTTAAATTATAGTGTTTTCCACAATGCCAGTTAGACCAGTAACATCACACTAGCACTTGTAGATCTGGCATAGGGCAGGGAGTAGATGAAATAACTAACTTGAAAATAGCATTTGCCTGGGAACTCTAATTCTCAACCTCTTACTCTCTTCCTTCTTGCCTTATTACTCTAGAGAACAAATGAAAAGGAACAAATGAAAAAGAGCTTAGGGATGATAAACTCCATGTTCCCCACTGTTAAGACAACTAAACAAGGATGCCTTTAGAGAGGTGATTCTGATACCTTAGTAAACTCTACAAACAAACCAAAACCTCAGCATATAAATACTTTGAGGTTAAGAAATCAAAACCTGAGTCCAAATAATCACAAAGAGCCAATTAGGTTTTTCTGACTAGGCCAAGATTAAGCTACAACCAATCAAGTTATTTCTTTGCTCTCTTCGACCTCTCCTCCATGAAAGTTGCTTCTCTGATTCCTTCACGTGGACCACTGCTAAACACTTTTGGTTTTTCATTTCCTGATTCAAGCCAAGTTTGTTGAGATAAACTTTTGAAAGGTTTAACATGCCTCAGCTTATTTTTCAACACCCCTTAAGTTGAAATTTTGTGAGTCTGATTAATGTGTCAAGCTCTTGTCTTGTAGTAAACATACAGCTCTTCTTTGAGCAGGATTATTGGGGAAGGTCAACTGAACAGGACAAAACAAGCACAAATGCTTACTCCAGCACTGACGAGGGTAAGTTCCCAGGTAGCTGTGTATTTTTGATGGTTTAATTTTGGTTTGCTTTTCATTTTTCAGCAGTTTTATGATTTTCTTCATTCTTACTTTGCAAATCAATCACTTGCACACTGGCTTCCTCCAATTGTGTTTACAGAGAGTAAACAAGATCTAAAAAAATGACCTAAGAGGTTTTTGACTCAAATTTTATTGATTTTCCATAATTCCTATGACTTTTTGGGGGAGGGGGGGTGTACACACCTCTATATGTGCACAAGCTTCATGAGGGGTTTCCTAATGAGAAAATATGTCAGTTAGAGTACAACCTCAGAGAATCTTCTTTAGTTATTATTTTACATTTAAATTGTTTTCTCTGGTTTTGATAAAAAGCAAGACCACCCAATGTTGCATAGAAGAAACGATACTATCTGTTCATGATTCAATGATATGTGACACATCAGGATTGAAGTATGAAATTAGTTTAGATGTATATTTTACTTCAGAATAGTCTTTGGCAAAAATAAAAGTAGTCAAAAATGAATATTTAACAGAAATAAAGATTAGAAAAATTGTCAAAACCGCAGCCTGATCATCTACATTATAAATTATAGCGATGCACTTCATGGGCTTTCCCAATCATAAAATATTTTATTCTTCAAATTACCACCAAAATTAACCATTCAGAATCATCACAAAGGGATAAATGTAATATATACTTTTTCCTTAGCCATTTAGAATGAAGACAAAAGCAGCATGAGGGATCTTTGACTCCTCAAGTTGAACAGATTATTTGTGTTCTGTACACTGTTAATTAACCCACCAATAGAAAACCTTGAAAGATAATTTTCTCCAACATATTTTGCTACAGTTGTTAATCACATAGCTCATGAAAATCTCAAACATATCTAATGACTCCCACTAGGTATAAAGAATGCTGAAAGACATATTTCTGTACCTATAATATACAATTGCTCTTAACACGTTCCTAACATAGTGTTCAGCTAAAATAGCAGATTGAAAAAGGTATGTCATTGCATTTCAAATAGAACGTCATTATGAAACTATAATGTCCAGTTAATGTGAGAGCAAAATAAGTAACTCAAGTCTACAATCATAGCATTCTCTGTAAACCTTACAAATCTCTTTTGTGTCATCATCTACTGAAATATATGGCAATTTAAAATAAAATAAGAACAACAGAGAAGAAAGCTGTGCTGGGTGAACCATTTATATTTACATCCTATCCTAATGATTTTATTTAAATACTTTGCACTATAATAAATAAAATGTCTTTAAACTCATTTTGAGTCTTGCAGATAAATCACAGACATACTACAAGCGGAATTATCAAGAAGTGACTACATGGATCTCATGTAATTAGGACACACTAAAGCTGCATTTTGATAAGCACTTTGGTCTAGACTTTATAAGTGAAGCAAAATCAGCACTGGGAATTCTCTGTGGAAAAACTCAAATTGTTCGCTGTAAACACATTTACTGGCTAGATTCATCTGAGAATAGATGGAATTATTTGGCTAAGGGAGACTGCCATTTGACCTTGTATACTTCAATTTGTTCTGGAACAGAAGAGGAATTCCATACCAATAGTTATATCCTTAGTTAGTCCATTAATGAACTGACTGTGCAGTGGACTTTGAGGATCAGAGTAGGAGAATTATAAAAACAGAAAGTGACAGAAGATAAAGTGTATCTTTATACTTTATCACTTTACAGTGTGTGAAACATATTGAAGAGTTTGAGTGGAACCTGAATCTCAAGAGTATTTTAAAGCCATCATGTAATTCTTAGTGGCCCTTGCTGAGGGCCACTGCTGTAAGCTCCAGTACAACACAGATGACTTAGGTCATTTTGTCATCCTCTTTCGCCTTCTAACTGGTATTACCATATTCAAGCTCTTCCTTATTCAATCTTTTTCCATCTTCTATCAGAAATACTTTTTAGATTTAGTCACATTTTTCTTCTGACTAAAACCTCTAATGGGTCCTTACTACTCTCCGAACTATAAAATACTTCATACTCATCTTCTAACCATTCATTTCTGTCTCCCCCCTGTACCCTGGAATTCCAGTGCACAGAATTTCTCAATATTTCTCCACCTGCAATGAATGTATTTACCTTCGTATGGAGGAAATTCCTTCTTCATCCCAGATACTGGGAAATCTCACAACCACCTCACGACCCAGCTCAAATACTGTCTTTTTAAATAAGGTTTCCCTTAAATCCCTAGTACTTCTATAATCCCATAGATTATACCTGACTATTTAAACACTCTTCTACTTATATCCCAATTGAATGTGAGATTGTGCCAAAAAGAGTTAACATAGCAGGCCTGAGATAGCTATCCACAGAAAATCCTGTTTGCCAGGTTGGCCCATGACTGGTCTCTGGAAACTTAGGTTTAGGGAGGGGTCTCACTATTCCCTGACTCAAAAGAGTGACGCAAGATGCCTAAGCTATTTGGGCAAGAATATGTTTTATGCTGAACACCTGCCTTCCTTTTTGGCTATTGTTATTTGGGTATATGCTAGGTAGAAGGTGATTATGTGAACAGACCCAGATAAAAGCCTTGGGCACTGAGTTTCTAGTAAACTTCCCAGGTTGACAATATTTCACTTGTGTTGTCACAGCTAATTGCTGGCAGAATTAAATATATCCTGTGTGCTTCTGGACAGAATTCTTGGAAACTTGCCTCTTGTTCCTCAGATATTGCCCCAAGTACCTTATCCCTTTGCAGATTTACTTTAAATGTATCCTCCTGGAATGTCATAGCCATAAATTATATGCGGAGTTTTGTGAATCTTCCCAGAAAATCCAAACCTGGAGTTGTCTTGGGGACTCCTCACACAGAGATGTTTCAGAATAGGAACTCTATCTTATTTAAATTTTTTGCCCCATAGTACAACAAGGGCACTGACATATAATAAGAACCCACAGTTTTTAAATAATGAGTGAATGAGTTAAGGAATGATGGCCAAGACCGCTGCTCCTCTGAGTCAGTGTCTTCAGAGTTTATGCATGCAATCTCTTGTCCATGCAATCCCTTCTTTTTAAATTGAAGCAATGCTGGATTACATTATTGCTGATGTTTTGCAAATATAGGATCCTCTCCTTCAGGTATAGTTAGCATAGTGCACCCACCACCAAATCACCCTAGTATACCCCCATAAGTCCATTGTGCTTTCTTCCCACTTTGGTCTCTCCTCCCCTCAATCTCACTCTTTCCTCTCTGGATGCTTCAGATCTGTAGTCAAGATTTCTTAGGTAGTTTCTGAGTAGTCAGATAAAAGGATGAAAGAAAGAGGAAACGATGGGAGAAAAAATTCCATAAGAACTTCCTTTTACCTAACACGAGGTTGACTGGCCAGTTGGGGATATTCAGCAACATTCATGGCTGATATGGAGAAATCTAATCAAACATGCAATCTAAACTATGTACAGAATGAATTTATACATTTACATTTTAATAGTTTTCTAATTTTACTATTACATAAAATAATAAACAGACATTTTAATTTTGTATATAAAAATGGTAAATTATCCTATGGAAAACATGCTTTGTTTTATGTGCTATTGTTAATAAAATTTTAACATACTGCAACATATTAACTGAAGTATCAAAAATAAATATAAAGGATTAAAGGTTTTATTTTTTTTATTTTTTATTTTTTAAAGATTTATTTATTTATACATACAAGCTGGGGTACAGGCCAGAGGTGGGGCAGCGAGAGGGTTCACCAGAGACAGAGTGGGTAGCAGAACAGGCAGATCAGAAATACACTGCTGAGGGGAGCAGCGGGCGAGACAGGAGAGGTCTGCCGCACCATGTGGGATTCTGCCAGGCTGGGCGTCGAACTCACATCGCTGCTGCTGACAGCTCCACAGCGCAGCACTTAACCGCTGCGCCACCAGGGAGGCCCGAATTAAAGGTTTTAAAAAGAAAGGTGTCCTATCCATTGATTCCAATAATGGATTAATAATGATATTTAAAATAATAAATCAATAGCTAGCCTTCATTAAGGGTTAGTTAAATGACAGACACTGTTCTAAAATATTTTCATACATTAATGTTTTTTACATATATTATTATGACCTCATTTTATATGTGAGGGAAGTTGATGATTATGAGAGGTTAAATGATAAACTGGAAAAGTAGCCAGAGTTGGATCCAGAGGCTTAATCTTAACTACTATCTAATATGTCTGATTAATCTTTCAGAGAATGAATTTAGCAATCTGTTACAATGTCTAGTGATATTATCCAGGGAACTAATCTAAAAGAAAAAAAAATAGATAATATGTGCTATTTACATCAGCAGAAATATGTAAATAATACAGCATATGAAAGCAAGTAAAGATTATAATATTCAATCAAGTTGATTTGCTAAATGTGAGGAAATGCAACAACATTAACAAAAACAGGGCAGAAAGTAATAGCACATTAATATTGATTGTATTTTTATTATAACTTGAAATGTTGGAGAGCACTTTAAAGTAAATAATTAATCTTATTAATGAAGGATCTTATATTGCCTCGTGGAAAGTTAAGAGAAAAACTTAATGTCTTCAAGAACATTTTAACATTTGTTTCCCCTTACAGATAAACCATTTTATAATAAAACGTCTGTCAAAGAACTCAGGCCACCAACTGATTTTTCAGATATATCTGTCAGATGTGGGGAATAAATTCATTTCCACTTAAGTCATAATCTATAAATAATCTATACATGGAGAAAATAGCACCTAATTAAATCTGAAAATTTATCTTTAATTAATTGATCTTTAATTAAAGGCCTTGTGGTTTGCTGTAGAAAGCACTGCATCATGAACCGGAACCTACATGCATTTTGAGTTATGTGACCTGTACTCTCTAAAACGAGAGGGAGCAGCTCGGCAGTCTTTACGGTCCCTCTCAGCTATGACGATCGATCATTCTACTCACTAGATAAATACCTTTTAATATATATAAGGTCATCTGAAAAATCACATACAAAATATTTCACATTTGTTTTCATGCTTACGACTTAATTTGTGCAAGATCATGTATTATGAGAGGTTAGTCTCCGTAGCAAAAAAAAAAAAACTAAAACTATTTGGTAAAATACACGAACACTTGTATTTATGATTAACCATTTTAAACTGTCTTTGTTACCTGTGTAAGGAGTGGCTGAATTAAAAATAAGGGCTCAGCACTAAAAGTTTAAGTCTTGACGCATAAAAAATGTGTCTCTGCCAGGGGAGATGGAAAAATTCTACAAACAAGGACCAGTCATAGCCAATAGCTTGTCTTATAAAATTTGGGCCTTTTGAGCCAGAAAAGGCCAGATGGAATTCATTGATATGATGGTGCCCAGTGTCAGAGATGATATCCAAATGCCCAGGGCCCAAATCACTGAGGGCTTTCTATTAAATTATCACTGCCAGATGTCTGATAGACTCAATCTCATTATATATTGTCATCAGACCATATTCAGTTTGTGGGGTCAGAATCCCTTCTGGCTCAATGTTGAGCCCAAGCTGCCTTAGCTAATGACAGTCAGGCGTATATGTCTATCAGATTGTGTTCTGGAGAGTTAATCTGATTTGAAACACAAATTTTTAAAGGCTATCAGTTAAATGTCCTCTAGAGATTTATGTGGACTTCGACAAGTAGCCAATAATAGCTGGTGATTTCCTTATCACAAAATTATCACTATTGTTTATTTTTTAAAAACGCATGGTTCTATGTAGCCATAGACAAGTCACTCAATTTCTCTAGGCTTATGCTTTTTGGCTAGAAGATGACTTTAGCAAGTGAAAGGCATGCAATATTTTTAGAATAAAGCCCAGCAGTATTTTCTAAAATTTAATAAGTGATTTTAAAGTTCAACCTGAGCATATTAACAGATAAACTATACTCCTACCTCTCACTTCCTCCCATAGAATGAACGATGCCCTCCACATAATTCAACAACTGTGGCATAAGCACCTGGCTTGCCAAGGCCTCCAGATCCGAGCTCACTCCTGTGACCAGGTTTGTGCAGATTACGATTGACCAAATATTATTAGTTGTTATATGTTGAATATCATTTGAGATAAAGATGAAAAATCAAACTAGAAAATCTGTATTTATGGACTTCCTGCCAGACACTCGGATGAAAATATAAGGTAAACAAAATACAGTTTTAAGATGGTCAAGTTCAAGACTCAGTCACTACACAAAACACATAAACAAAAACTACTAAAGAATTTTAAGCCAAACATAAAATGGGCCTATTTCAGTTTTGAATAAGTTTAAAAGTTCAGCAGGAAAATCATCAATGACATGTACACATAATACGGTATATCTATTCAATTATTCTCTTGTAAAATGGCAATCACATATAGTTTTATATTTAATGAATATATAATTAATCATATATATTTTTTCTTTTTATATAAAAACATTTAAGAATGAATTATACAAAGATTAATCTTCAATTTTAAAAATGGGCAAATACCATAAAAAGTAATTTATAGCAAATACAACATAAGTACTGATAAACATATAAGAATATTTAACTATAAAAAGTCAAAGAAGTGCAACAAAATGTAATTTTTAATCTATTTTCACAATGTAAAATTATACTTGTCAGTATTTGACAGAGTATTTCTTTTGAAAATAATTATTATATTCTCTGATACTGGCATGGGGTACAATTTTTCATTTTGTAGTAAAGTTCTAGGATTTAATACTATGGAAATATTCTTAGATGTGCAAAAACTATTAACAAATATAAAAAATTGTATAAAGTTTATAAAAGAAATATAGTAAGAACATATTTATATAAGTATATAGTAAAAGAAAGATATGCACAAAAATGCATATACACAAATGAAAAAAAATTACAGAAAGAAATACATTATAGTATTGCCAGTGATCTTTTTTGCGTTACACAGGATGGTGGTAGGTAGATTTTCTTTGGTTTATTCTCTTGGCATATGTTAATTTTATATATTTACTACAATGTGTTATTTCTGTTGTAAGGGAAAAAAATCCTAAGTCTTTACTTTATGAATGTCAAGTTCAAATATTCCAATTTGGTCAAGACACTCATCACCAAAAACAACCATTTTCCTATGCGGAGTTATTTTAATGTTATCTCATTGAACTTTACTCTAAAATAATACGTTGACCTTCTCATTATATTGTAATAATTGATTAAATGCCATTCCTCCAAAAGCTACCATGAGCTTATACAGAGAAGGCACCAGGATTGTATTCATCTTTGTGTGGTTTTTTATTATTATAACAAATATCCACTAACCTGCCTAAGCTCTCCAGTCTGTCTATCACTAGCTATGTCATGACACAGTAAGGGTAGAGATCTGGAGTTTTCCATCATGGCAGCTCTTTCTTAACACAATCTTATTTCTTTGCCTAAAGTTCTTAGCCTTGAATACTTAAATACACTAGGTTATTTCTAAAGAAATTTATTTTCTGTGCAATTTTCATATTTTTCTCACCTTTTTCTATACATGAGTTTCATCATTTAATGTTACAATACTAAAACTTCAAAGTCTTTTAAAATCATCAGAGAGATTAATATAGCAAGAAAAAGTAATTTTCCAACAAGTTATTCTGTTTCTCACATTTGATTCACAGATTTAATGAAATATCTTCACATAAGTTTAGAACCACAAAGCAGAGGGCAAAACTACTTAGCTTTGATATTTTCAAATAACTTCACAAAAAAGTTCTCTGATGAATCTTATGGAAAGATTTATGCTTTTTAATAAAAAAAGGAATTGTGAAGGAAGGATTCACAAATAATATGTTGGTCACAGCAGAAAACATAATTCTTTAAACCAAACTGACACTTTCATTTACACCTAAAATATGGAATACTTTATATATAAAGAGGCAGTTACATCATTAAGTACATTTTGAGCATTTACTAGCTGATAACTTGATAATTCACCCACCTGCCTAATTCCCCTTTTTAGTAAGTCAAGCTAAAATTAGAGGTGAAAGATCTTGATGTACAGAAAAGATAATCTTCTCTGTAAACATATAATTTTGAGTGAAAAATTACAAATTATATTCTAAATAGTTTCCTTCAAAAAATGGGAACACTGAAACCAAAAACTAGAAAAATGTTGAGGATTAGAAAATTGAACATCAACATAAATTTAATTAAATTCGGTGTTACAATAAAACTTGAAAAAAATTAAAAGGAAAAAGTAATTTTTCTTTTATAAACTGCATCATACTTTTGAGACTCTATTTTACTCACTGTATTTGGCAAGGTTTTTTCAGTTTTTGGGAAACGGAAGTACTTAAATTTCAATACCTACTACCATTCATTAAAAAGTAGTTTTAAAATAAAGTTCTCAAGATTTTCTAAAATGTCATGAATGTCTGAAATTTGTCATCATTTTCCTTCATAACATTCCTAATTGCATGATTGCATATACTTATGCTAATTATGCAATTTATCTAACATTGTAAATAAACCACAATCAACAAAATTACATTAAAAAAAGAAATTTAGACAGTAAAAACTGTACTAAAATTAGATTTCAATTTTTCTGAGATATTCTTAAAATATACCTACTACCAGCTAAGATTGACTTACTGATGTAAGATGAAAACCCAAAGTAACCTTTCAATCATTTATGAGTTAGAACTTTTAAAATTCAATTGTTTCATTCTTCCTTTATGCTTGAATATCTTTCCACTCATACAAACAATTTCCAGATAAATTGGAAAAGAGTATGCCTTAAGAGTCATATAGGGCCTCCCTGATGGCACAATGGGTTACGTCGCAGCACTATGAAGCTGTCCGAAGCACCTGCAGCATGAGTTTGATCCCTGGCCAGGGAGGTTCCCACATGGTGCAGCCGACTTCTCCTGTCTCGCCCTCAGCTGTGTACTTCAGTAGATCCGCCTGTTCTATTCCCCACTCTCTCTGGTGAATCCTCTCACCACCCCATACCTCTGGCCTGCACCCCAGCTTGTATGCACAAATAAATAAATCTTTAAAAAAATCATATATACTTATCAAAACCTCCCTCCTATGAGTGTGCCTACTTTATAACATGACAACCAAAAATCTCTGAATCTCAATCAATAATTAAATAATACTGCTTTTATTATTGAGCAACTACTGTCTGTCACAGTATTGACAAGAAATATATTCTATATATTAACAAAGGGAAATATTAAGACAGAAGTTATTTTCATTCTTTTCCAAATAAGCAATATTTGAGGAACATGGGTTGAAGAAAACCTCTCCAGTAAAAATGTACATGAATAATTAAATATATGAAATTTCCTTATTGTAAGCATCTCTCCAATTTATCCAAGAAGTATAAAAAATGTAACATGAAAGGCTTTAAAAATTATTAAATTAAAATAACTGTCATATTTTCAATATGAAAAACTGATAAGAAAATCATTTAAATAATAATGGGAGAAACTATACTACAAAGCCATAGCAATCAAAACGATATGGTATTAAAATAAAAAGGACACCCAGATTAGTGATGTATAATTTAAAGCCCAGAATTGAACCCACACATATACAGACAATAAATTTATGACAAAAGAATAAAAGTATACGACGGATAAAGCAAAGTCTCTTCAACAAATGTTGCTGGGAAGACTGGATAGTCACAGACAAAAAAGTGAAACTAGACACTTTCTAACACCATACACAAAACTAATTCAAGATAGATTAAAGATCTGAATCTAAGACCTGGAACAAAAAATACATAGAAAAAAAGTAAGTAATATACTCCAAGATATTGACCATAAAGATGTCCTTGGAGGCTGAACTATAAAAGCCAGGGAAAGAAAAGTGAAAATAAACTAATAGAACTAGATCAAGCTAAAAAGTTTCTGCACATATAATAAAAATTAAAAGATATCCAACTGAATAGGAAAAAAAATACTTGCACATCAGATATCTAACAACAGATTCATATCACTTAAAAACAGAAAGCAAATAACCCACTCAAAAATATGGACAAAAAATCCAGATAATGACTTCTCCAAAGAAGACATACAGATAGCCAACTGGCTCATGAATAAATGCTCATCATCACTTATCGTTGGGAAATACATATCAAAACTACAATGTGTTATCACCTCACATCTGTGAGAATGGCCTACATCAGAAAGTACAGAAACAATGAGTACTGGTGAGTGGAGAAAAATAAACCCTCCTATACTATTGGTATTGAGATAAACTGATGCAGTTTCTATGGAAAACATTATAGAGATTCCTCAAAAAATTAAAATCAGATGTACCACATCACCCAGCAATTCCACTTCAAGGTATGTATGCAAAGAATAGAAAAACACTAACTTGAAAAGATATATGAACCCCTATTTTCACTGCAGCACTATTTGTAACAGTCAAGATATGGAAACAATCTAAGTATCCACTGACAGATGACAGAATAAAGAAGATGTGGTATATAAATACAATGGAATACAAATCAGCTATAAAAAAGATGAAATCCTGCCAGTTACAACATGTATGACACTGGAGGGGATTATTCTAGGCAAAATAAGAAGGACAAAGAAAATATCAGATGATTGCATTTATATGTGGAATATAAAGAAACAAAGCAACGTAATAAACAAAACCAGGACAAGCCCTCGCATTCTATCTGTAAAAATTAATGTACCAAAGTGGGAGACAGGATGAGAGCAAAAGGCACAGGGTGTCTAGCAAACTTGTGGTGGAGAGTTATTGGTACTTCAGTGGTGAGCATGATGTGATAACCTATTTTTGAGGAGGTGTGAATATATACAGGGATACAAAACAGCATTACCTCACAAATTAAACAATAACTCATGAATGAACATAACTGAAGACACATATATTCATAAGTATGTGTGCATGTGCGTATATACATATATATATATATATATATATATATATATTGTATGTATGAATGTGTACATATAAAATGAGGAGTTGAGGTACACATTACAGTGAAAAGCCAGGCAATCTTTTTGAGAAACTAGGAAAAATGAAAAGGAAAAGAAAGAGATTTTAATTATAGGTGATTAGAAGAATGTGGACAAAGTGATAAAGGTGTGTAAAACTAATTTTGGGATTTGGTTAAAGAGAGAATCCTTTGGAGACAAGTAACTGATATGATTTGTTTATTCTCTGGTGTGACCTACTGTGGATTTACCTATGTCTGTGTGGGGGTTCTACTGCTATGCTTTTTAGCCACATGTTATCAGCATCAGTTGTCCTTCCACTCCGTACAGAAACCTGGAAAATAACTTTACCCAATTTTTAGTTCAATTATGCACTTTATAATGAATGTACTTTCACATACTTTATAATGGTAGCATGTGAAATGGGAAATTGAGACAAGGAACTGTGTATTTTTTCACCCCAACCACTTCTCATTTCTAAAGCTGGTGACAACTAGCCATGAGCACTTTCAATGGCATGCACAGAAATCACAATTTGCCTTGAATTCTAGTCACACACAAAGATAACACTCCTGCATGAGTTCTAGAACAAATTAACAAACATTAACATGTTTTTATTCTGCACAGATAATTTTCTTTGACATTTCCCCAAAGGAAGAGCAAAATGTTCTGAGACAAACTTTCAAGGATACTGCTTATAAGGAATGACATGTGAATAAAGAGGAGAAAACACATCAGCTTGTTCTTGCTTTAACTTTACATAATGTCTCACATCTCACAACACACTGCTCTACAGTGAAGTGTTTTAACCTGTCTTTTATTATGAATTACTTGGCTGGGTTACAGACAGGCAGGCAGTCTAGGATCCTTTTTTAAAGCCATCAGTATCCTCCGATGCTATTTAGAATGCCAGGAGAAAGCTTTCATCCTTTCTCACTTATCAATCAAATACTTCATGAAGTTTAATTAAAATTAAGTCAAAAATATTCTGTTTGTATAAATTTTAAATTTGTTAACCTGCTATTGGATTTTCAAAAATACCTGTTCAGAAAACTGAATTAATTTTCTATTTATATGTAAATTTCTGTTTCTAAGCTTAGATTCAGGTCTGCTCTGAGAATGCTAATCCTAACTCTACCATATTTAAACTCATTGTGGGTACAATTAGACAGAAATCACATCCACTCAAAATATAGGACATTTAGAACTTTTCAAAGTACTCTATGAAATGCCTGCCTAGATTTCCAGTTAAGGGAAAAATCCTTAACTCATAAATTCATTCATTTATTCATAAATCAGATCATGTTACTTGGCTGCTTCAAACTTTCCAAAGACTTCCTGTAGTACTCAGAAGTAACAGCCAAAAGAATGGCAAAGGCAATAAGGCACATTCTACCAGAAAGCTAGAAGAGGCCCAACATAGCTGGAATGGGGGGGAACCTGGACAGTGCAGCGTGAGTCTAGTCTGGGTAAGTGAGGAGCAGTCAGATCACTCAGGCGCTGCAGGAGCACAAGGAAGATGAATTTTACTCTGAAGGAGTTGGAAAACCACTGGAAGGGTTTAAGCAGAAAAGGGCAGGATCTGACATATTTCCGAAGATCACCTCTGCTATTCTTTTCTAATTATTTGTAGGAATAAAGCTATGTTCTCATCACCTGAGGATGTTCAGTTATCATACAGAAGGATGAACACACTCACTCAATAAGGGGTTGATTCATTCCAATTAGTTATTATATAACATAAAGAGTAGACTGCTGGGAAAATCATTAATTAGGCAAATGGACAATAACAATTTAAACATCAATGGTCATTTTTAAAAATCTACATTTCATGTAATTAATAAGATATGAAATATTTGACTGCAAATTTTCCACATGCAATTATCATCAGTAACTTCTTAAATAAAACTAGAAAAATGACCAGTCCCCCCTATAACCTACTACAATAATCTCCACTATAAAGAATACTTTCAAGTGTTGTGATGTAGACAGCACACCTTTGAATCAAGGTGTATTGTGGATGAACAAAATGCCTGATTTGTTCTGTCACCATCTTTCAAAAGAGGAAAGCAAGCCAGGCTTAAAATTAAAAACAAGAAGGGAGGAAAAAGCTCGAAATTTAGGGTGGTTAGTTGTCCATGAACAGACTATATCTAGAGTCACATTTCTATCAGAAGATTAACCAAAGGTCATTTTCAATGTATTTATTGCCCTAATAACTTAGAATGAAAATGGCAAAGTAGTCGTTTTCCTGGTGAGATAGCAACCCTTCACAGTTCAAGTAGATATTCCATAAAGCCTTTAATAGTAAATAAGTAAACATCAACATCTCAAGGGGAAAAAAAAGGCAGATATATAATTTCCTTTCACAGAATAAATACAAAAGGAGAAATTAAAAATAACTTATAAATCAAGCTACTTTATAAAAATGTCCATTTCACATAAAAATTAACAGTAAAAATCCACTAAATGAGTTTCTCAAACTGTAGAAAGCATCAGAATCAAAGGGTGATGCCTTCACAGAGATCTGAGGGTATTTTGAGGCAAGCAGATCAAAGAAATACACATGGAGAAAGAAACACTGCTGCCAGTAAGACATTGAAGAATTCTATTTCTTCTTTGTCTCTGGAGTAAAAAGTCATACGCTTTTGGGCACCTTCCAAAGTGATGTGTGGAATATGAAGGAAACCACAGTCTGTTGATATGATTTTGATTTTATTCTGAAATGGAAAAGACTTGTTCAAATATTTGGAAACTTATCTTAAATCCTTATCTGCACATACCACATTGAAAAGTACTTTCAAAACTATCAGCTAAATTTTATTCACAATAGCTCTTGACTTCTGTAAGGTACTATTACTGTTCCAACTTTATAAGTGAAGAAATTCAACAGCAAGTGGATAAATTTGCAGGTCAAAATGCCAGTCCTTAGCAGGTCATAATAACCAAAAATGGAGCACCTGGAGATGGGGATATACACTGAAAATCTGGGAAAATGAGGACTTGAATTCCTTTCTGGAACTTTAATTTTACTCATACAGGAGATGCATATATGAATCTCAAAGTGGTACCTCCTGATCTTTCTTGCATGTCACTTTGGTAATCCATGGATACAAGTGGTCTTATGACAAATTGCTAGACTCTACCACAGTAACAAATGTGTACTGATTTATTTGCCTGTTGAAGATTACTTTCTTATATTGTAAATATTGGAATTCATTGAGAAATGGATATAAACAGTACTAAGGAAAATCTAAGACTGACTCTAAAACAGTCACAGAATTCACCAAAGTGGAGACAGAGAAACACATAACTACGCAGAGCCTGACTGTGTGTGTCGAAGATGAGGCCTGTGATCCTGCTTCTTGTCCATGGACAATACTTTGAACAGCAGGGCTCTAGGAGAGGCAGATCAAACGTGCAATTTCAAATATAGGAATCAAAGGACAATCTGGGCAGGGATGAGAGACAGAAAGATACTGCATAATTAATCTGTGTGGTAGTTTTCCAACAATGATTGAGGTTGCCAAAAATGACCGAGGGAGGTAGGTATCATACCAAAAGGACTTGATATCTTTGACCCCATCATAGAATATTGCTCTAGTCTATGGACCAAGTTTTAATCCATCTTTCACCTTCCCAAAAAGTGAAGTGACAATCTATCCTCGAAAAACAAACCAAACAATAAAGAACATTACAAACCCACACACATCAATATAGGTATACTTGTGGAGTTAAAGAAAACTGTAACTCCCCTCTTTCTGCTTTTCATAAGAAAGATAGTATGTCTTCTTTTCTGATTTGGATAGATTAATTTAAAATAAAGAATGGGATTTAGCAACTATCCACAGCAGGCCTGAGGCTATCTAATCTACCATTGATACTTGTATCAAGTAATTCTCTCTGTGAAGAATGAAGATGAAGAATGTTCTCATTATTAAGAAGGGGCTCTCTGAAATGATATGCTTCTTAGAAGAGGATGTATATGATTCAATGTGATAGAAACAATTTTAGATTTAAAAACATATAGTAAGTCATATGCAAATGGATAAAAATCATGCTGCTATGAACTTTTTATAACAATATATTTAAAGTTTAGCAGACTCAGTAGTCATACAGATAGACTGCTTTTGAATGTCTGCTGTTCTTTATTCAGTAACAATAATGATAATATTGATAACATTTTATAATTCAATGATCTTTCAGCAATGTGAATGGCATGTATGTAAAATGAAGGTTACATGGATTTAATTTTCTTAAAATCCTCTGGTTTGCCTCCACCAACACTCACAAAAATTATTTTTATCACAGTTTTTTTAAATATAAAAAACTGCATAGTAGAAGCTGAATAAATATCTCAAACAAAAACACCACCACCAACAAAAAAAAGACATCAAGATATCTGTCAATAGGTGAATGGGAAAATAAATGTGGTTTGTCCATATCATGGAATATTATTTAGCACAAAAAAGGAATAAGTTGACAACCTATTTTAGTGATTGGAGAAACCTTAAGTGCATATTACCATTGAAAAAAGCCCATGTGAAAATGTTACATACTGTATTATTCCAACTCTTTGTCATTTTGGAGAAGGCAAAACTATGGAGACAGTAAAAAAGATCTGTGACTGCCAGGTCTTATGGGATGGGGTAGATGAATAGATGGAGCACAGGAGATTTTTTTAAAGTAGTGAAAATATTCAGTTTGATACTATAATGATGAATAATTATCATACATTTGTCAGAAACCACCAAATATACAACACCAAGATGAATCCTAATGTAAAATATGGACTTTTGATGATAATATGCATTGACATAGGTCCACCAATTATAATAAATGTACCTCCCTGATTAGGGATGTTGATACTGGGATACACTGTACACATGTAGAAACAGGGGGTATATGTTATATTTCTATGTCTTCTGTTCAGTTTTGCTGTTAACGTAAAAGTGCTGTAAAAAATAGACAATTTTTTTAAAAAGTCTTGCTTTTATCCAAAAAAAATTTAGCCAGTGACTATGATTTCCTCTTTTAAATGATACAAGAAGTATAACACCCATTGCTATAATATGTATAAAAACATACAGATTAATTTTGCTGTCTTTATAATATAGGATCAAAGAAATAAAACCAAATAAGTATTACTGCTGCTTGTATTACTGAATTGTATTGTAAAGAACAGTCTGTCCCATAACTAAAATAAGTCCAGGAATCTATGCTATTCGAGAAGAAAAACAATTGTGAAGGTGATGATTGAACCAGAAGACTGCAATATTAGACTTGTAAATGTCTAAGAGAATGGAAGGATGATTCTGAATATATCCATCACAAATCAGCCACAAATGACCAATCAAGAACTCCGGGATTAAAATTAATCATGTGAAGTGTTGCAATTTCTTTTTCAAGGAAAAAATTCTGAAAAACTACCTCAGATGACTCCATTAATTTAAGATTTTACAGAAATCCAGTTTTAGAAAACTGAACGCATTCCTCTTTTGGAAGAAAAATGCTTGTCATTAGTACTAAAAAGTCATAGTACAGCATATTCTGCAGAGGCAGAAGTCGAAAATAAATACATTGTGTGTGTGTTTGTGTGTGTGTGTGTGTGTGTGTGTGTGTGTGTGTGTGTAATGATAACACCACTCAAGATATCTGTTTTTACTCTTTGTCAAAGGGCTGCAGCTGCTCTTACTGACCTACTCAAGGGAGGGAGGGCCAGCATTTATGAATGGTTGTTACAGGAAGTCTTCACAGTGAACCAAGATTTGCATTTAATCTCCAGAAAGGCCTGAAGATCAACTTTTTTCTCATTCTTCATTTTTCCCTTATGATTAATATGTCAGTTTGAAACAACCAATTACTTTACGGAACTCATAATTTCAAGGTTTTGTGTTTAATTGAATAGATACCACAAATAAATCAGTTGGCTGTAAATGGCCCAAAAACCCACACTGAACTAGCCACCACTGAGAAAAAGTTGAGATCCACCAGTTACTCTATGAACTCTCACCTCAACCCAACTGGCTATCATAGATGCTTCCAGGTTCTGGATATGCTTCCAATAGGAAAGAGGTTTATGCCAGAATGAGACACAATTTCTTCTGTTCTAACTGAATAGTTTCACCTATCATCTCCAACTGAATGACACTTAAGTCTCAACTGCAACTCAAATTATGTAAGTCAACAAAAGAAAAAGTCTGTGTACCACAGATAAATATGTCGACTCTCTTCACTCTGGGCCTCAGTTTCTTCATCTGTAAAGCTCTATGTTGACTATAGCATCTCTAAAGCCTACCCTGTGAAATATGGACTAAAAAGACAAAAACTGAACTGTTCAAGATGCACTGCCAGTTCAATAAATTAAAAATATTTAAAATTAATTTAATTAACACAAAGACAAATATCTAATACTACTGAAAGTATTTTTACTAAAGATCAATCATATTATATTTTAGTAATTAAGTCAAACCCAGCTGAGAACCAAAGATGGTACATTTTCTTTCCTGTACTTTATATAATGCTCATCACCACCAAAATCATTAGGTATCCATGCTTGATATTAAAATCAAGAAAATAAAACTAATTTAGTATTTTCCTTTCAAACTTTAGGATTTAAGTCTTAACAAATTAATCAAGGCCTACTCAAAATGACAAATACAACCAATTTAGTAAATTCAAAAGTTATGAACAAAGAGCTTGAATCCTCAAATTCATACCATAATGCCTGCACTTCACAAGTGCAGCTATATTTGCAGAGGGGACTTTAAGGTAGCAATTAAGACTAAATGAGGTTACTGAATGGAACAAGATCTAACAGATTCTGTCTGTTCATCAAAAGAGACACCAGAGGAAATGCTAAGACAGGGGGCTTCTTGGATGTGCTTGTTTTTCCCCCTTGCATATAGTCTTGGAATTAAGAACACTAATGATGCATATAACTCATTTCTTAATGAACTGCAGCAAATCATTACTTACTCTCTGTCCTCCTAACTTCTTTGTTTTAGTCAATTGCTTCGCAGTCCAGTGACTACAAAGCGGATTCGTCGCTGGCCTGCAGACAGGACTGATCTGACATAGCCGGTGGCCCAGGTGTCTTGAGAAGATCCCTGAACTTACTCTGACTTAGCCTCTTTGTAATACTAAGGTCTCCACATATGAGTGGGATTTGTCCTCCATTTTCTTAATACCCAACACATATTTTTCTTTTGTGGTTGCACAAGACTGCTACAAAATCTCCTGCCTTTTCCTGCAAGAGAAATAATATCATTCCTTGTGTTACGCACCCTCTAGCCTATAGAAGGGAGAGGCTGTTTATCCTTAGGAAGACACTCACCCTTGAGATCTCCCTGGAGCATTCTGTCACTCTTCTGCTTCAATAAATCTCAGCTTCAAAACTAACTGCCATGGTTAGAGTCCTCATTTCATTTAGTGAGGAATTCAAGAACCCACTGTGGCTGGCCATTAACAAGGCTTTGTGACAAAGCAAATATGTGACTGTCGAAAAGTGAGGAAAAGACTGTAAGAAAATAACTTTCTGTTGATTAAGCCACTCAGTCTGCTATTCAGTTACAGAAGCCTGAGCAGACTAAGACACTAGGCCTATCAACAAATATCAAGGATCCTTTATGGTATGTTTAGCATTTAATCAGTTTCTGTGAGGGACATGCAAAAGTAGTTCTTCCCCAGGAACAACTTGCTAAAATATGACAATAACTTATAGACTTCAAGGAGATATGTCTACTGCTCCATTCACTCAAGCAAAAAATAGATATAAAAAGAAAAGAAGTCACTCAGTCACTTTGATATTAAAAAATGCAAAAACATGTCATCACATTAACATTCAATGTAATCTCTTATACATCTTATATGTTCACAATTTAGCAAAATATAATTGAAATAAGTAGCCTGAAGCACTACAAAAGTCATCAAAAAAATCTGAATAACACTTAAGATACTTTGATATTACTCCAAACACATCCAGCATACATGACACTTACTAAGAAAAAGAAACTTCTTAAAGAGATTTTTCGATGATAAGGATTCAATTAGAAATTTAATCAATTGCCAAGTTCCTAGCTCAGTCTGCATTGCCTAGGCTTAGCCATCTCTACTTTGAATATACAAGAGCAGGTGTTCTTCAGGACATGCTAAGAGGCAGCTCCTACAGTCACATGTTTAGGAATTAATTAATCCTTGATTATAAGGCAAACTGGCTAAGTGGTACCTTCAAATAATATAAAGTAAGGAGGAAAATAAGAGTCCATAAAATTTCAGGTGACAAATTGAAGGACTTGCTTTAAAAGTATTGCTTTAAAAGTATTAAGGAGAGAGGGAGAAGTATAGTTTATCTGAATTAGCTTAGTTGTGTAACTGTTGATTATGTGTTAAATACTGAAGTGGGACCAGGAGACACAAAACAGGCACTGTATGAAGGTATCATGAAATTGGCTTTATAATCTTCCTTTCCTGTGTCTATGAGAACATTTCTTAAAGTGTTATCCCAAATAAAGGTCCTGTAGCCAAAACAGTACAGTAGGTTTGGCTAAACCAAGCTAAATGTATTTTAAGACTAAAGGGCCAATCATATTCATTCACATGTCAGAAATATACCAAGACTCTCGAATCTGGAGGTCTGACAACCTAGAGAATTTAGTTAAGAAGTAATTCATGTGGTTCCTATTTGATGTGAGCATACACTTTCAAAAGTGCAGATATGAGAAAATGCCTATGATAACAGTCAGTATTACCATTTTTTTTGTTCAGTCATTTCGATAGATATAAATAAGAATAATTATAAGAACTTATCTGATAATCAATTGATTTTATACAAAGGAGCATGCTGTTGAGCATGCCACAGGGATCATTCACTTGCCGCCTAAGTCTCCAACTTAAATTACTACTAACCAAGTACCAGATCCAAATGGAATCAACAATTTTAAGTGCTAAATTTAATGTGGAATTGTGATTGATTGATTGATAGCACTTTATTCAAAATCTCAATTAAATGACAAGTAATTACTGAGGATGAAATTAGAAATTACACACATATGATGTTATTATGGTTCTAAACTCTAACACCCTTTAGTACAATAATATTGAATTCTGCTGGCATTAATTTACTTTTTTTTTTTTTTTGTTCAAGCTGGGGTACAGGCCAGAGGCGGGGTGCGGCAAGAGGGTTCACCAGAGACAGAGCGGGGAGCAGAACAGGCAGATCAGAAATACACTGTTGAGGGGAGCAGCGGGTTTGGCAGGAGAGGTCTGCCGCACCATGTGGGACTCTCCCCGGCTGGGCGTCGATCCCGCATCACGCGCCGCGACAGCTCCACAGCGCAGCACTCAACCGCTGCACCACCAGGGAGGCCCATAATTTACTTTGACCTCAGAACCAAACAGGGCTACTATTAAACCTGTGCACTGAAATTTCTATCTATAGACAGGAAGTTTTTCAAAAAAAATATGTAGAGAAAGATTTCTACACAAATAAATTATTTTTTAATATAGCACTTTTTGCTATTCATATGCAGTAATTGCAAATGAAAGAGCTCAGGGTTTTTAAACAGTGGTGTAAAGGCAAATTATAAAATAAACAAACAAACAATACATGAATAAATGAACAAACAATACATAAGTTTATAAAGATAATATAGAAATTGAGATGTTGAATTTATGAAACAAAAACTTTAAAGATTAATGAATGTACTTCTGGATAAATGTGGTGAACTGTATCTATGCATTTATTTCTGCTCTTTAAAATCCACCAAAAGTAGAGTGTAGGTATCTTTAAAGCCCCATAAAACAAGTAAAATGAAAGAACAGACTATCTACAAAATTTTAGCTGTCAGAAAAATACAAGGTTTTTTTTTTGTTGTTGTTGTTGTTTAATGTTGGATCTACCAGCTACGTCAGGAAGAGACAGAGGTGGAGCAGAAAATTGAGGATTAAAAAGCACCTAGGCCACAAAATTATCTTTTCATCTTAGCAAAAAAAAATGGAGCTTTTATCAAGAAAGGCAAAAGAGAGGCGACAACAGGTGCTATGAACTAAATGTCTGTGTCCTTCCAGGATTTGTATTATTGAAGCCTAATCCCCAATGTGATAGTATTTGGAAATGGTTCTTTCCAGAGTTAAATAAGGATTACATTCTGTCATGAGGATAGAGCCCTAATAAATAGGATTAATTCTCTTATAACAGGAGAAAAAGGCACAACCTCTCTCCCCATCATTAGAGAATATAGTAGGAGCTGGCTAGGTGCAAACCAGGAAGAGAGTTCTCACCAGAAATTTGTACCTTTTTTCATGTCCCTCACAGTCATAAAAGTTTAGATAATTGTTTACTCATTCATTTAACAAAAATCTACTGAGTGCCAGCTAGGTTCTCCAGAGCATAATAGTGAACACAACCAGATTCAGTGCTTGTCCCCATGGAGTTTACAAGTTGCTAAGAGACATAAATATGACATTTACAGCTAACTAGGAGACCATAAAATTTGGAAATTAAGTCCCCTAATTGTATAGTCATCTGTTTTTTCCCTACATTTCTTGTGAAATTATTTTCCCCACATATAGGCTAACTCTTGACTTGACTTACTTACACTGTAAGCACCATGAAAATTTATTTTCTTTTTTTCCTCAATGCCAAGATCAGCATGTGAAATATGGCCTTTAAACGACTTCATGTTTCCATGCTTATGTTGCTTAGTCGCCAACATGTCAGCCCACAGACTGGCTGACAGCCCTCCCAGAGCCAAAGAAACCATCCACTGGTTAGGAAACCAACAATTTACATCTCGTGGTGCAATGAAGAGCCAGTAGTAAGTTGATTTTGTTGATGATTGTAGAACTACTTGAGAAATTGGCCACTTACCCACTTCCTGATGGAAATGTGACATAAGAAATTCTCCTTAAAGGAACAGTCCCACGATCCAACCATTTTGAATCATTTTATGACTTTTGAAATTTAACTTCCAAAGGCAATGTCTCCACCGTGCTTTCCTTTTTAGCGCTCACTAATTAAAATATTTAATACATAAAACACTAAGTACATTTAAAATATTTAGTATATGATATATAAAAAGTTGTGTCTTTCTTTCCACAAGGTAACCAAACTGTAATGACTCATAAGTTTCACCTATAAAACTTCCTGAAAAAAATGAACTATCCTAGCTACTTATCCTTTATTCCAAATGAAAACTTGCTCATTCTCATTCTGTATTTGGCAGTTTTTTATACTCTTTCATTCACAGTCTCACTGACGATTCTGCATGTATGATGACGGCAGAATGGCACTCTCCCAGGGAGCTCAGCCCCCATAATAACAGGTTTGCAACTAAGGAGTCCTTATTAATGGTTGTTCTTGGGGTTTTCTGGCTGATGGGCCACAATTCTCTAGCCACTTCCTCTCAGACTGGCAATTCATCATCAGAGGGGAAATTCCATTATTATATCTTAGTTCTACTCCAGCAAAAGTGGTGTTTCTCTAAAGGTAAATCTGAAACCTATGGCCATTGGCTCCACATGATCCAGCAAAACAATTTTGTTGTATATCCTCTTCACTAAGTCCAAGGTCTAAATAGAAATTAAACATTTCTAATTAGAGATTGCAGAGCCAAAATATCTTTGACCAATATCCTTCTTTTCCTACTAAATCTTTTGCAATGAGTACATTAAGATATTTATTGTTATTGACAATACAGTCCTAGGGGCCTGAGTTCTCTCTAAAGAAAAAGGATCATGTATATTCTCAAATTCTGAAGAAAGTGAGATAGTTGAAATATATGCATTGATTGCAGAAGACAAAATTATCACATAAATCCAGAAATTAACTGTAAATATAGCTTATTAGGAATAGAATTGTTAAAAACAAAACTAGGACTCAATGTTGGAAGCAAATTTTTTTCTGCTTAAGTTCTGTTTCCTTTTAATTTCAATTTTAATGTCATAGTTTGGTCATTTGTTTTATCTTTCTGTCTCCTAATAGCCTAACTATGCCCCTATCATAATTCTGTCCTCATGCCAGTCTTTCTTCCTTACCACTGCCAGATCTATCTGGATAGAGTCGGAACCTGTTCAAGTATATGTGCAAAAACTTCTATTGGCTCTAAATTGTCCACAGGATAAAGACTGGTCTTATTCATCTGATACTCAAAACCATTTCAAATGATGTTCTTATCCACCTTTCAAAGCTCACAGCTAAAATAAACTGCTTGCTCTAACTCAGGCACTCCTTAGACCTTTCTACCTCTATGCCTAGGCTCATGCCTTATCCTGTTCTCAAAATGTCTGCTTTCATTCACAGTCATGCTGTGCTGCTTAACTTCACATTACAGGGCCATTCTCTGCTTCACCATGGCATTAACAGATGCTGATTTATATCAATGGCAATCAGATCTTTTCTCCTTATGATCACAAACATATTGTCGCATTAAAAGAAGTTTAATAAATGTTTGCTGAAAAGTGAGTAAGGGAGAAAAACATTCCAAGCAGTCTAAGACAACACACAATTACCTAATAAACCACTGAACGTAGAAAAACTCCAATATATTTCTGCCCAGGGACTTTTCTTATTCTAAAATTTTGGACATAGTCTTTACGTTCACATTCTTCAGGCCCTGCTCACTAGTGAGGCTGCCTGCTCACTAGGTTAGCAACTTGTCTATCTTGCCTCAAAAATACAACCACTCTCATCTCAGCTCTTTATATTTACACCTTACCACTGACTTAGGACATAGCGGCTTTGACTATCAAAGTGGAAACATACACTAGGCTATCAGACTTTTCTTCTTATTTATGATAAGAGGGAACTAAGATTGCGATGGACTCAAAATTTATAATATTGCTATAATTATGAAACTTGGTTTTAGTCAATGATTTTCATCTCTTAAAAAACACACTCAACATGTAATGATTAGCATTATTAAAATGTCAGTTTATTCACTCCTCTAAGAGCTTCTTAGAACATAGAAATAATTAAAAGGTATGCAGCAGAATATAAAAAGGATTTGAATAATTTAACTTTAAAACCTATAAAATAATCTCAAACTGGCTACACTATATATTCATATTGTTGTTTCTATTTATTATATATTGCTTTCTTTCATTCCCTCCACCAAACCACCCATGCCCATACTGCATTTGTCTTCCTCTCTCATTGGCTATACTATACATTAACATGTGCATGGTATAATCCCAAGACATCCAAGGGATTACATTTTAGGTCTAAGCCAATTTCTGACAAATCCTGCAATGTTGGCACGAAGCTCAGAATGAGACTCTTATGGAAGAACATGTATAGTCTAGATTGACTGAGTCTACTTCCAGACTACTCCAGGGAACCAGTGGGACACCAGGCTTATTCTCCATCACTTTTTCACTGCCCTGCTTTTCGTAGGTGCCTGCATGCTGCATCTCATTACCCAAAATCCCTTCTGCATCTATGTTTGTATCTCTGTGGGCTACAGTCAGCAGAGTATTTAAGAATCACATAGTCAAGAAATAAGCTGTGCTTTTATGTTTTCACAATGAGAAGTGTCAGAAATTTCTTCTTATGAGAATAAGCCAAGGTAATGTCCTCATTAGATATAGATGAGGTTACTACATGTGCAACTGCTAAGAATTCTGAAGGATTATGTGAGATAATCCAACAGATCTTTCATTATAAACAGAAGGCTTAAATTCACATTACAGTTATATACAACACAAAGGCACCCACTGTCTATTTATTGGTTCTATTTTCCTCATATGAACTGTCTTGGAAATGTCATTGTAATCTGCCAAGTCATTTACTCTTCCTGAAATTTAACAAGAACCAGGCTTCTGATTAGACAGTTATTGCATAAAAGGTCTGATGACCATCATGTGCAGGAAGTTGATGCTAAGCAATAAATCAGTCACTCATTACCTGAGTAAACTCATAAAATACAAACCCAGGACTAGACAAAAGCCAGTAATTTTGTAAAAGTAGAAAACAGAAAAAGTGTAGGTAGAGAGACATTTGGATCAGATGTAGTATATTTTCCTTTGATTTAACATAGTATTTATTTTTCAAAAACAGTTTTTTTAAATCATTCTGCTGTTTTATGGCCAGTCTCAATTGTTTAAAACAGTAAGTTACTGTTTCAATAACACAAATTCCTGTCTGACATATTACCCAGAGTATAATGAGAATAAAAAATTATCTTACCATACTAACCGAAATATTGTCAATGACATACAGGATATGCAGGAATGTTCCCAGGGCATGCCGAAAGGACTACAAGCTGTTCATTTTTCTCCAAACTCAACAGTCTGGCCTTTCCACTAAATTCTCACTCTCTGCCACATTTTCCAAAGAAGCTTTGAAGTGCAAAACCAAAGCTTGCAAAGCACCAATTTTGGACAATGTTAGCAATTTAAGTTTTTATCCAACTCTTATCTAACAATTGAATAAACTATGAATAAACTTTAATTCACTTCCATATCCACTGGGGAGAGGCAAGAGGGCAATGGGGTAAAATGTCAGCAAGGTTAGTAACATACCTTAGAAATGAGCATTTTCAGTTCAAACCGCGGTTTGGTTTTTTGTGGGATTTAATTTCCACTGAGCAGAAACCAAGTACAGATGTATTTGATTTTTCTTTAAGGGTTGGTTAAGGGTGACTGGAAGAACCAAAGAAAACGCAACACAAAAACAATCCCACATTATAGACAGAAGGGCATCTTGCTTACCATCTTGTGTTAATGATCCTTTCGCATTACAAAAATAAAATTCCTGGTATATTGTAACTTAACGAAGTAGAAGAGAACCAAACAATTGTCAAAGGTGATCAGCTACATGAATATAGTATATTATAATTCTAATTAAATAAATCTGCGAGGTCCTTCAGCTATTAAAAATGTCATCAGCAATAAAGCTAATTTGTGTCTGACCAAGGCTCTTACAGTAACTGATTACTTACAGATGCCAAATGCCCCAGGGAACTATTGCCACCTGTTTTCAATTTTTAGATTGGCAGCCTTGCCCTGACAAACTATTGGTCTAACACTGGGTTGTGCCATCTGGTGCAATGATGCTGGTATTTAATCAATAAATTTTATAGGATATCATCCATATTACCAAAAGGAATTTTAGTTTAGATTTTTACTGTATTTGGCTACTAATTATAATATATGTAAATGGAATGCCCCAAATGAACTGCACTGGTTCAGCCTTACCTGGTTGTTGAAAAAGTCCTTAGAGATATTCTCCCCCAAACCACAGAATTACAGAAAGGAAGGAGATGTGAGGACATGATACTTAATTTCTCATGTAATAGCAGATGCCACCAACGAAAGTCTAAAATGTTAATTTCAACTTGTATTTGAACATGTTGACTCTCTCACAATGAAGTTTATTTCTACTTTTTATTGTTTTCAGTTTTATTATTGATTTGTTCCATTATTTACATGTGTATATAACTTAAGGGTTTTTATTCCTCCATGCTTCAATCATCCTCCACCAAACCTCCCATGCCAATACACTACATACTTCCTTCCCCTAGCCCATCTCTATTCTCTTCACCCTCCCCTTCCCTCTGGTAACCAATATATTTTTTCACAGTCTTAAGAACTGCATTTACTGTTATTTGCCAGGATATGATATTTGTTTATTTATAGTCCACAAATATATGAAAGCTTCTGCATTTCACCTTCTGACTTATTTTATTTAGCATAATCACCTTAAATGAATCATCTATTAATTTTTGGCCTCCCTGGTGGTGCTACGGGTTAAATCTCAGTCCTTGAAGCTATCCAAAGTCACTGCAGCATGAGTTCAATGCTGGCCAGGATTCCCACATGGCGCAGCAGACCTTTCCTGCCTCTCCCGCTGCTCCCCTCAGCAGTGTACTTCAGTAGAGCTGCCTGTTCTGCTCCCTGCTCTGTCTCTGGTGAATCCTCTCACCACCCCACACCTTTGGCCTACACTCCAGCTCTTATATGCATAAATAAATAAAGCTTTAAAAAATCTATTCATTTTGTCCTAAAAGGCACTATTTCATCTTTTTTTGATAACTAAGTAGTATTATATTAAGCATATATTCCCCAATTTCTTTATATGGTCATCTGCTGTTGGGGCCTTAGTTTGGCTCCATGGCTTGGCGATTGAGGATAACACTTCTGTGAACACTGGAGAATATAAATCTTTTCATATTAAAGTTGTCATATTTGGGTAAATATCTAGGCGTGGTATCATATGGTATTTACATTTTTAATTTGTAAAGGTATGTTCTTACCATTTTCCAGAGAGGTTTCACCAAATTACATTGAGCCAACATTGGATGAGTGTTCCATTTTCTCTCCATTCTTTCAAAAACTTGTTGCATCCATTCTTTTTAAAATAGGCCATTTTCACTAGGGTGAGGTGGTAACTCTTTGTGGTTCTCATGTGCATTTCCCTTATAATAAGTGATATATTACACAGTTTTCCTGTGCCTGTAGGCCAGCTGAAAATCTTTTTGAAAAGTATCTATTCAGATCTTTTGCTCATTTTTTTTGATGGGGTTGTTTGTTTTTTTGTTATTAAGTTGTATGTGCATTTATATATTTTGGAAATTAACCTCTTACCAGAAGTACAATGGGCAAATACCTTCTATTAATTTATAGGTTGCCTTTTTGTTTTTGTGATGGTTTATTTTAATGCACAAAAGCTTTTTAGTTTGATGTACTCCTCCATTTACTTTTGCTTTTGTTTCACTTGCCATTGGGAGATGCATTCCCAAATATCTCTGTGTAACTTAAATCCAGTAGTGTATCACCTGTGTTTTCTTTTAAGGATTTTATGGCTTCAGGTCTTACAACTAAGTCTTTACTCCATTTTGAATTAATTTTTGCATATGGAGCAAAGTAAGGATCTAGTTTGTCTATTCTCCTTCTACTTTTCCATCTGTGTAAGATGTTCCTTGCTCCCTAATCATGTGTGTTCCCTAATTTGCTTTTTACAATTGGTGCACTGTGGGTTTAATTCCATTTGTTTCTCTTCTTTGTTTACCCTGCTGGTAGATGGGAGAAGGGGAGGCTGGAGCTTAAGTACTCACTCTCTATCTTGGTGAAGAGCGCAGGTGGCTCTAGGCTGGTAGACCACCTCTGTCTCGTCTGTTCTTGCTCCAAAGCAAGCTATGTTCAGCACTCCAGTTATCCTTTTCCCACCACACTTCCTTGATGCTCCATTCTGCAGTGGGCTGAGTTCCACTGAGTTTGAATTACTTGGCACAGGAGATGGGGGTCTAGGCATGGTCAGCAGGGTGTGAACCATGGGACTCAGCTGGCCCTGCACTACTGAGGCAGGAGACACCCAAAGTGAATTGTGTGCCTACTGTCTAGCAATTGCCTCCATCACAGGTCAAGGGACTCTAGGCACTGTGACTCACTCACTTGGCTATTTCTAAGGGAGTGGGATGGTGTTGTTCCCACCTACACTATCCACTGCAGCTGAGCCCAATACTGAGCCTGGCAAAACTTAAGCTGGAGTCTTTCTGTTCTTTCCCTTGGGAGGAGGGCAGGGAAACTCTCAGTGCCCCCACCAACACCCTGGAACTACCAATACCCAAGGGCAGTTCCATACCCACAAGTATGCACATTTCCTTTCCAAAAAGTCCCTACAGTAAAATTCACCAGGTCTGGCAGGGCAATGGGTGACAGCCCCCCAGTGTGGTCCATGGGCCTGGGTATGGACGGTCCTGGCCACCACTCCCTTCACCTATTCCTTCTCCTTCCCCACAGCAAGCCACCACCCCTAGGCTAAACCCTCTGTGGAAAAACCCTGTCTCTGTTGGTGAACCTCCAAATCTTCCCTTGAGCAAATGTTTATTTTTTTATGGCTGTGTTTAGGGAAGATGAAGACCCAAACCTCTATCTTCTGCAAAGTTGTGGGTGGAGTATTGTTTCTCCTTGAAATAGCTGGCAACCTTATTCTTCCTCACATTGCGTGGAGACCTGTCTACTGCTAACTTCAACTTGTTGATTGTTCTTCTTCCCACTGGAGTGAAATCAGTGAGGTATAAGCCATCATCCATGTAACAACCTTGCAAATAACTGAAATGCCTTTCTCCTTACATCTTTTCTGTTCTAAGCTAGATACTTAAAGTTCTTTGAGCTAATTCCCATATTTTCACCTTTTCTTCCTCATGTTAGTTGTTACAAAACAAATCTGTTCCATCGGTGTCACTGTAAACCCTTCTCTGAAAATGAATACAATACCACATAACAATCTTGACTGGAGTGAGCCTTTGATGGTTCTGGAAATGAAGCTGTCAACATAGCCTAACAGTGAATTTGCTTTTGGGTACATCATGCTACATTTTTCTATTCCTGTGTGTCTCCCCTCTTTATTTACTTTTAAAGATTTTATTTATTTATGCATACAAGCTGGGGTACAGGCCAGAGGCATGGGGTGGCGAGAGGGTTCACCAGAGACAGAGTGGGGAGCAGAACAGGCAGATGGACGGAAATACACTGCTGAGGGGAGCAGCAGATGAGGCAGGAGAGGTCTGCCGCACCATGTGGGAATCTTCCCACTGGACGTCGAACTCACATAGCTGCTGTACATAGTTGCTGCCAACAGCTCCACAGTGCAGCGCTTAAACGCTGTGCCACCAGGGAGGCCCCTGTCTCCCCTCTTTAAAACAAAAAGCAAGGGATTCCGTCTCTTTAGGTTGTACACCCAAAACTGTATCATCTCCTTAAAAGTGGCTCAAGATTCTAGGGACAAATGAATCAGGTGTTTTTCTGGGATCATTTTCAGTGCACTGCAACATTCAGCTGTGTCCAGAAACTTGAATTAATTTTAAACAGGTATGGTTTTAACACATTTTATTCCTTTTCAACATGCTTTATTGTTGTTGCTTCTTTATAATATGCTTATCTTACATTTTCTAATTTGGTACTTTTTTTGTTTAAGAAATGAAGCAGAAATAAATAAATTAAGTAGTTCCCCTGGGTCTAAGTCCAAATAACTAAATAAAGAGTTTTGAGCACAGGTAGTCATTCACTTATGTACCTGCCTATTCAAATTCTCATATTTTTCTGATCACCAAGACGTAATTTGATTAATAGCCTTCATTTGAAGTTTTCATTTAAACTATTTTCCATCTTTCCTTTTACTGGACAAACTTTTGTGAAAACCTGGCCAAAGGTGAGGCTCTATTAACTCATATTGGTTCCTTATGCCGCTGACTAATTTTTACCTGGCAAGCTCATTTGTGATTGTTATGCCAATGAAATTTAGAATGAAGCAGTAAATAGAAAAATGATGTTCTTTCTTTATACTATACCATATATGTAAAAAGTAATCTGGTTTTGCTCTGACAGTGTCATTACGGTCACCAGGTTGGCTGTTCTGACTGCCTATAAAGTCTGTGCCATAAACAAGTTTCGCCATGAGGTTGCCATCTGTGAACACTGATGAAAGCAGGTTGGGATTTATGTTCGGACAGGCCATTCAGTCTCCAGAATGTGGCTGTGGATACAGCTTCCGGACACCAGCTGCTGAGGTGGCACTGCTAGGATCTCAGCATTCCCCATTGTTCACCCTTACTGCCATTCCTGGTCAACATACATAACGAAAGCACAGAAGATGTCAGAAAAAATGCGAATGTTAATTATTCTCTTCCATGAGCTGCGAAGAATCTCAGTATCAGAGTGGCTGGACCTGAGTGCTGAAGTTGTGCTTTTTGTTCAGTCATATTAAAAATTATAAGGGGAAGGGAAAAGAAGTTGACTAATGATAAAATGCAAAGCTGTGTGCTAAATTCATGAGGCAGGATAATGTAATAAAAATAAGATTATATTTCTCATAGTTGCATGTAAATGTGATACATAAACATAAGATAACAAGTATAATTTTTTTTCTTCATTTAGCCAAAAAGGTAAAAATATGAGTGCTGAATAATTAGGTACCTCATGTGCTGATTTAAAGTGGCAATATTTTTAAAAATGCAACCCAAATTATAATTTTTTTACCTATATCAATATGAATGTCATATACCTATATAGACTTTTCCATCAATATATATGGAAGGAGATAGCTATATTCCTTAGCTCTGGCTTAATATTCAATTGTGTGTACTTTATTTTTTTAGTATATACAGTTCTGTAAGTTATCTATTTCTCTAACAAATAATCTCTGTAAATACAAATGAGATTATAACAACCCATCCTAGTTTTCTCTAATAACAATTGTTGGAGATTTACTTGTCCCATTTTACTGATATCTAAAAGCAGCAGCATCTGGAACTGAGAATGGACCTTATCAGTAAGAAGGGCATCGCAAGTCCATTCGAGGACTACTGGGATATAATTAAGGAGGAACTTTATTCTAAAACTAGATCACACAAGCCCAGTATTAATAATAACTGTAAAGCGAAGGAAGTGAAGGACAAGATAAACAGGTGGGATTACATCAAAATAAAAAGCTTCTGTACAGCAAAACTAACAGACACCCTACCAACTGGGAAAGGATCTTTGCACACAATACATCTAATAAAGGACTGATAACAAAAATTTACAAGGAACTCACACAATCCAACAAAAACAAAACCAATAACCCAGTCAAAAAATGGGCAGAAGCGATAAAAAGGCACTTTTCCAAAGAAGAAAAGCAAATGGCCAACAGATACATGAAAAAATGTTCAACATCACTTATAATCAAGGAAATGCAAATCAAAACCACAATGAGATACCACCTCACACCTGTGAGGATGGCACACATTAAAAATACAGGCAACAACAAATGCTGGAAAGGATGTGGAGAAAAAGGAACTCTTCTACACTGCTGGTGGGAAT